>CAODLS012150991.1:0-15735 GCA_948243855.1 Flueggea neowawraea
CCTTCTTTGCCTTCCTTATATGCATACGGAGTAGGTTTGCTTATAGGTCGCCTAACAATTGGGTTTTATTCTTGGATTTAGGTATCTAGCAACGTTTGTAATCTCCATTGATGTTCTTTTCTTCCTTTTAATTTGCTGGTAGGTTAGTGTTTGCTGGATTTAGGTTCAGCAATCTCTATTGGGAATAAATTGAGATCCGGGGAGAGATTTATTTAATATACTTATCTGCTGTATTATTATAAAGCACCCAATAAATGGCATTGTTAACTTGTCCCTTGATGCTTGTTTAATGAGTGGGGGACACTAGGTCATTTAGTTTAGTTCCAATTCCTAGTAGTTTGTTCTTTATTTTCTTTTCAGAAAGTGCATACTCGTCTCTTTTCATGCTGTAGGACAAGAAAAGACTAGATGAAGATCGGGAAGCAAAGATGGAATTACTTGGATAATTTATATTTGTGAGCCTTTTAAACAAGTGGAAACTCATATCATCTGTAAACTAGGCAACAACACTTTTTTTGAAATAATGATGTAGAATGATTGGGATTGTTGAAAATTTTCTGTTGTAAGGATCTTAAGCTATTAATCGGAGTCGTAGCTACTGATGAGTTGTGTTCTTTTAAAGCTTTTCTTGTTAATTTGATTTAATAATAGAGCTGACATGACCTTCGAGGGAACATTTAATCATTTTTACTCAATCAGCTTGCAATGATGATGTGTGATGTATATTTCGAGAAGTCAGAGCAAATTTTATTACAAATTTATCCTTTAGAAGTTTTGAATGAGCTGCCAAAGAGAGAAGTCGGATTCTGAACTTCAAACTTAGATAAATTAGGAAAACAATGTCTTTCACTAAGACGCAGAGATACTACTTTAGTTTTCCTTGATGTTTTATAATTAAATGTAAGTTCTTATTCATCAGTTCAGGAGTTGTATTAAAGATAGTCGAAATAAATTATCATGTTTACCCTTTTATGCATTGAATGATATTCATGTTAATGAGATTGTTTATGCATCAAACTAATATATCTGATTTAATCAGCCTGCAACAAAGATGCATGATGAATATCCAGTGGGTTCGGGAGAAGTTTTGGTTAAAAGTCCATGCACTCTAAGAGAAGGATGATTGCAAATTAAGTGTTGAATGAACATCCTTTGGGAAAGCTTTTCTTTTCTTCATCATATTCCTGTTCTCTTTCACTTCGAAACTATTAGTATGAGAACCTGATTGTACTAAACTTCATGATAACAATTTTTAGTGTTCGTTTATGATTTCTTTGCCATGATGGTTGTGAATCAAGTGTAGATGTGGTTAGAATGTCAGTATCAGCATGAATCTTCTTATTTTCAACTGCTTTTTTTATTATTTCGTAGGTTTTGTTATTTCATAGTTGTTATCTGCAATTTGTGATATCCTTAGCAGGCCATCCTTCAAGCAAACTTGTTTCCTTGAAGCCATTTAGATTCTTGTAGATTGTATTGGCCACTTATCTTTTGAGTCATCAAGCTCTGAGTTCTTGATTGCATTCTCCAGCTCATTTCTGACTTTACCTTTTCTGTGCCTAGGGGTGTAATGTTTCGTTTGCGATTCTAGCGTGGTGGACTTATCTTGATCTTTCTTCATGTTGTCACGTTCATGATTTACGTCAAATCTTGTTTGTTGGCTCTGGCTTGTAGGCTTTAACAAGGTTTTGCCTCATTTATCCTTTGTGCTTGCGTCTTTTTATGAGTTTCTTGTCTTTCTATTGTAGATGGTTGAATTGTGTATGATTGGCGATATGCTGCATTGCAAGTGTTTGTTTCTGAAGAATCTCATTGCATCCTTTTCGACTTCGGGTTAGATGTGGAAATTCAGTGCTGAATTCATCTGTATGAACTTTCTTAGGCATAATGTATCCAAGTTAAAATTTTCCACAGTTCACCATAAGACGTGATCAGTTATATCACCTATGCTGTAGTTTGTATTGGTTCTTGCCTGGCCACAGGGTTTCGCTGAGAATTATGGTAGTTTGATTCAGATGAACATTCGTTTACGTTGAAATGTGTTCTCTATTATTAACCATCGCAAAATCCGTATCAGTATCTGCATCAACTTAAGCTTTTAAGCGAATTAGTTAATAAAATCTTACACTTGTATATTAAGACCTCGTGCCTCTTTATTCAAAAAAAAAAAGTTAATATCATCTAACAATTAGGCTCAATTTCAAATGCTTGATTGAGCCAAACTGAAACAAAGTTGTGGCAAAATGACCTTAATGCATGCACTATGCGTTGCTCAATGCACAGTTCCGTTGCCTCCCTCGAAATAACATTACCATGATTCCGAGGCTGTTCAATGTGAAACCACCGCAGATATATACAGATCACGTCCAATTAGCTTACAGTCAAGAAATAGAAATCACAATAGGCTTGTAGCCTACTAATACTAAAGTTGTCGTCTTCGACGCCAACAGGCCTAAAATTCGATTAGGGTGGAAGTCTATGTAATAAGAAAAATCTGATTGAAATGAAAAAGAAGGGCTCTGTGACAAATCTTGAATAACTGACCACATATCTGATACTACTGCACTCCCAATACGATAAATGTTGCGATACTGTCACAACAAATTACATCTTAGCCAAAAAATTTTGTACCTTAATCAAAATCTGTTTCTTACTCAAGAACTGACAACCAGGAAACAAGGATCAAGTCTTTTTTCTAGTAGACCCAAAATATTCACCTCCGAAGAAAAGGCACTAGTTATCAAGCTTGAACAGTAACCAACTCGTACTCGACCAGAGACAGATTGTTACTCTCTTTAACTGTAAACGGAGCTGGATCATTAACTTCAATGCGCCCCCATTTATCCACTGCAAGCCTCATTGACCCCTTGAACATATCAATTTTAGCATTTCGCAGAATCACAGTAGCACCAGGCTTCATTATATCAACTGCATAACAAGTCATAACACTTGTCATCATTTCCAATTATAAAACACAAAAAACTTAATCAAATCAACATACACTATCGAAAGAACAACTACTCTGTTATTCAATCAGCTTAGGATCCTTAGGTTCACTAATTGTGAGAATTTGAACCCTTGAGTGATTGTTTTTGGTAAACTAGGAGTATTAGATCATAAATTTGGTAGATAAAACACTGTATAGTGAAAGAAAATAAAGTCTTGCATTTTATTGGGAGCTACAATATGATGAATATGCAATATGCCAAATTGATATACAATTCTAATACCACTGAACCAGATGCATCATTCACAAAAAAAAAACATCAATTATAATCATCAACCCTATGAGAAAAGCCAATTATTCACCATAACTCACCAAGAATTCCAATGCCTGACTGTCAAAATCATGAATGTAAGCACCATCAAAAGCTTAAAAATTTGAAACATCTTTTTTTTCCCTCAATAATCTAACATATCCGATCGAAAAAGGCCTTAATCAAATAAATGCGACATCCAACAATTATTCTCAAATCCCAAATTACCATAATCAATAACGCCATAAGCTTTCCAGCGTATCCAACACTTCTCAATTTGTAAAAACCGTAACTACCCAAAAACGGAGGTTCAAAAGGAGAGGCAGGGGTACCTTGGTCATTTCGGGCAGTGAAGACAATAGAGGCAGTATCGTCACCGACAAGACACTCGGCAATACGAGAAGGTCGCTGAGGACGCTGAGACAAAGCCATAGGATTGCGACGGGGTTTGGGAGCAGAGACGGGTTTGGAGTTAACGACTTTAACGGTGAGGTTGTGACCGTTAGTGCCAGGCTTGAGTTCTTCGACTTTGATAAACACGGGCTTTCTCTTCTCCGCCGTCTCCGCCATTACTGGTTATGGAATCTGAGTTGATTTGATTGATGATACCGTCCGCACGAGCAGTCAGCCACGGCGTTGATTGCAACAATCGATAGAGTGAAAGGGAAGGGGTTAGGGTTTTTTATTTTGGGGGTTTGGATTGGGGGCTGTTATAGGGGCGCGGTGACGTCCACGTGGGCGTTGGTGATTGGTCATTCCAGTGGAGTAAGTGGGGTGGGCCCACTTATTGCCTTTGTAAGACTAAATTTAATTTGGATATAGTAGTTAGACTAAATTTAAATGTGGCCTTCGTGGGCAAGTTAAGAAAAAGGGGTTCTTTTTATGATAACTAATTTCTGAAAAAGAAAGTGTGGCCTTCGTGGGCAAGTTAAGAAAAAAAGAGTGCATAATTGATGAGTACTTTCGTTCTGACGACAAAAGATGCCGAGTCACCCCTACCTTCTTTTATGCATAGGTCGCAGTTCTTTGGGTCAATACTGTGGATTTTACACACCAAAATGTTGATTTGATAAGAAATTGTTCTTATGAGCTATTTTTGTCTTTGTTTCTTGATATATAAAAATATACTCAATTTGAATATAGATTAGTCAAATGTTAAAAATATAGGTTATGTATAGTTGAAAAAATATTTTTTTATTTTTTGTTTTCAATTTTGCTTTTATTTTTTAAAATTTTAAAATATTTAAAAAATATGCTTGTTAATCAAAAAATTCTTTTTAAACAAATTTTTCATTTTTTATTTTTAGTTTTTAAATTTTTAAAAAATATTAGAAAATGTTGACGACTAAACAGACGCATAATGATTAAATAAGGAAAAAAAGGAACACTTTTGGCTGGTGACTCCTAGCACAACATTAAGAAGGAAAAGCTGGTGATATATATTCAAATGAAGGAATGCAAATCTTTATTTGTACATGTTGAAGATGGAAGACACTCTTGTGGTACAAAAGGGTTAGAAACATATAGAGACTATTATTAATACACATCACCTAATTTGTTTATTGATGAACAAAGTTATTGTTATCAGTCATTGAACTATTGTTTCTGTGCTTCCACAACCACAAATGCCTGCTGTGGCTCTTGTTCCTCTTGTTCTTGTTTCCCAACTATCTGTTGCCCGCAGCATCTCAGTATAACCAAAGAATCTCAATAGAATCTCAGCATCTCAATAGAATCTCACATGTGAATAACCATTCACATTTGAAAGCAATAGAACTTTAAAAATGAAACAAAAATTTGAGACGCTAGCAATTAATAAGCTCGTTGTCTAGTGGTACTGAAGTGTCTCTAATACTAAAGAGCCAAGCCTAGTGGTACTGAAGTTGTCTCTAAAAATAAAGGGTTGAGTGTTTGATTCCACGGTAGAGGATCTGAAAAGAAGAAATTGAGATGGTAGCAACAGATTGGATTATTAAAAATGCAGAAAATACCTGCCAAAACCCTAGCTTTAACACTTGACAGATTCCACAAAGCTATGATTGCTGATGTAGCAACAATCTTCTTGTGAGAACAAGCTCCCCATGCATCCAATACGGAGGATTTCGCATACGCAACTGCATCAAATGCAAAAGATTTCAACTTGAAAAAGTTTTCTTTTGGATCAATGAAACACAAATCAGTGCACAGTGGCTGAATTCTATACTTACCTTTTCGCTTAATCTGACAGGAGTAGCATGAATACAGTTTAGGGATGGTGAAGCTGATGAAATAGCCTGCTCAATTTCACAGGAATTTCTCATCAGAAAACTAAGATGATAAAGAGAAAACACCGTTGCATATACAAAGTACCGATACCAAATGCCCATAGCCGTGGGAGAGTTATAAGGTAGCCATACTCAGCTCCAAGTAGCAGAAATGGGGTCACCTGAAACCACAAGATAGAATGTCATTTTAAGTGACTTACAATAACAATAATGAAACATTATTTTGAACTTCATTAGAGAAGAATTGGTAATCACTTTGAGAGTCATTGATGGTTCTCCTGAGAACAGCTCTCGCGTCTTTGAAAGTGCAATATTTGCAGGTGGAAGAATCAATCTTCCCACCCGCAAAATGTCCTCTTCTTTCAGCTTAAACTGACGGGTCTTTTCAACATTGTTTCTGCAATTACAGTTCCAAATCATACTACACAGTAAACAGGAAACAGTTTCTATGAACTTCATCAACAACATGTCAACAACACATTGCAGAGACGATAAAAGTACCTTTGACATATGGAATTGGAGAAGAATGATGCACCCAGAAACAGAAGTCCCAGTTGAGAGATTGCAGAGAAAATGCTAAAACACAAAGCAGCAAAGAATCAAAACACAAAAAGTTATGGAACTGAAAGATTAAACTATAGAATAAAAGAGAATTGTTGCTCACCTAAAGTTAACAACTTTTGCAAAGCCAGAGGACCGGAAGCAAATACATCCAAAACCAAACCAAAGACCAGACTTTGCAACATCTTTCCACATTATAAGATCATAGAAAACCATTCCAAGTCTCTCCAAACCGCCTCCATCACAGTCATCTTCAGCTTCTGAAGCCCAAAATTTTACATTAATCAGAGAACAATTCATTCATTAACATCAAAGTAACCAAACAAAATTCAGCAAAACAATATAATTGGAAAAGAAACATACTTGGAGTGCAACTTGAAGAAGGCAAAGAAGGAGCTACTAAAGAGAGCTTCTCCTTCTTAGACTTGCTACTATGTCTTCGTTTCCTCAACTTCCCGATCTCCTCCACCAACCCTGCTAAGTCCCTCTCTTCTCTTCTAGTCTCCAACTCTGACCTCCTCCTTGTCCTTCGACTATTCCTAGGCGAAGCACACCCTAAACCACCCAAATGTGAACCTCTACTTCTGCACCTTCTTCTAGACCCAATGGGCTCTGCATTAGCCTCCTCTGCCATCTCCAGCCTATCTGCAAGACGCGTTCTTGATTTTTTGCAAGGTGAAGGGGAAAGGAGGAGGAGTTCTTGGAGAGGGAGCGAATTTGTGGAGGATCGCACTGATAGTGCAGAGGGTGCTGATGGGGTTTTCTTCGGTGTGGGTGAGGATATAAGGTCTAGTGACAAATCTGGTGGCTCCTCATTTTCAACAGAGTATGTGATTCTAGCTAATCTTGAGGCTGATTTTGTCTGTGAACTCGGGTTTGATCTATACGAAGGTGGAGTTGATTCCATTTTACGAGTTCAGCTACTGCAAAAAAGACAGGATCTTGAAAATGGGTTCTTAACCGATTGAAGCTCTGATTCAAGAAAAATTATGAAAGATGGAATCGTGAAGATGGGTTCTTGGTTGTTGAGGTTTTGGTAGAATCTTGAAAGATGGGGGGTTTGATGGGGCTTGTGTGGTAGTTTAATGGTTGAGATATTGTAAGAGCCGTTGGAGAAGAAGGGTTTTTGTTGGTTAGCTTTTTGACATAAATTTGAATTAAGGTAAGGGGAACGCGGAGGGCAAAGGGTTGCAACGGTAATAAGGAAATCATGTGGAGCAGTGGAGGGCCCGTTTCTTGTAGCCCGTTTGTGTTAAACATTGCTTATTTTAAGTTGGCCTAAAACCCAACCAAGTCCATTACGCCTCAACAACGGTCCCAGAAAAATATGAGATAATTACAATATAAAGCGTCTAATTTTCTTTACATTCTTTTATTATTGGGCATTTTTTCTTAATTTGGAACCCTCAATTTACAATTCTTATGACACTCATTCTTGGCCCATACTAACTAAAGTTCTATTTAGTCGTCAATTTTTTGCTTCTCATTTAGTAAAGTTGTTTTCTCTCTCATCTTCCCTCTCTCTCTCGTCTCTGCCATCTCCACCCCCTCTCCCTCCATCTCCGCCTCCTCTCCTTCCACTCCGCCCTCGTCTCCGTCCATCTCCGCCTCCTCTCCCTTGATTGGTTGTTGTCCGTTCCACCTCTTCTCTGCCTCAATCCAACTGCTTCGCCTCCGTTCGCCTCCCTCGACCGCTTTTTCTCTAATCTCCTCTCCTTTTTGTCTTTCAATGCCTCCAATCTGGAGTTATTTTGCTGTAGCTCTGCTCCTCTCTGCCACAGATCTGGTTGGCGTAGGCGTCATCCCTCACGCCTCCATCATTGTCGCGACTCACTGTCTTCCTCATTGCCACATTGTCTATTGCTGTCGCTGTGTTCAATGGCGGCCAGATCTGGTTTCGACAGTGGCGGTTTAAGAGGTGGTAGTCAGATCTCTTGGTTGGCGGTTAGGGTTCCTTAAGGACCTCTGATGTTATTTTAAATTTTTACGTTTTAGTCCCTATTTTTTAAAAAAGATCATTTTTTAATTTTCAAATTGGTTCAAAACTTAAAATCAGACTCTAAGTTTATCTAAGGTTTATTTAGAGTTGATTATATGTTGATTTTTAGGTTGTTTATGTAGAGTTGAGTTTTTTAAATAATTCCAAGTTTCTAAAAGTTTATATGAAGTTTATATAATTTTTTTATAAAGTTTTTAAAGTGTTTTTAAGGTTTTCAAAAGAAATTTTTGTAAGTGTTTTAAAGTTTTATAATGAGTTTATATTAAGTTTATTAAATTATTTAAGATTTAATATTTTTTTTAGAAATTCCAAAAAAGTTTATATTGAGTTTATATAAAGTTTATATGAATTTTATATAAAGTTTACACAAAGTTCATTTGGAAAATTTTTGGATTTAAAAAAAATTAAGTTTATTTAAAGTTAATTTTAGATTGATTTTAAAAAATTTTATGTAGAGTTTATATAGAGTTGATATTAGATTGATTTTAAGGCTTTAAAAAATTTTTGTAGAGTTGATTTTAGGTTATTCTAAAAACTTTTATGTCAAATTTATATAGAGCTGTTATTAGATTGATTTTAAGGTTTTAAAAAAAAATTGTAGAGATGTTTTTAGGTTTATTTTTAAAAAGTTTATGTAGAGTTTATATAGAGTTGATATTAGGTTGATTTTAAGGTTTTAAAAAATTTTTTAGAGTTAATTTTAGGTTGATTCTAAAAAATAGAGTAATTCAAAAAAACAGACTAAAATGAAAAAAAATGAATTATAGTAAAAAAAATATAAGAAAAATGGCCTTTTGTTGTATGAGATGTAAGGAAAATAGGTTGCATAATATGATGTAAGAAAAAATGTAATATGATGTGAGAAGAAAATAAATGAGCTTTTTGTTTGTAATTGATTGTCTAAATGAAAGTATTTTTGTAACTTGCCTGAAAAATATCACCAGAAAGTACGAAGAATGACAATTACATACTTAGCATAGAATTTATTTTCAAAAATAGGACTTCAAAAACAACTTTCCAATGTAATGACTTCTTAATAATAATAACCTACTCACCATTGGTTTTCCGACACTGACAATGCAATGGTGTCATTGGTGAATTGAATTAACCTAGTTAAGTTGGTTTGCCGATGGATTGGTCATTTTTTTAAAGAAATATATGGAATAAATTCTATAAACGCTTACTAGATGTACACTAAGAATGTATATAACACATAGGAAATGTATACAAAATAGAAAATGATATTTCTACATTATTAAAATGTTTTTGTCAAACGTAATAAAAAAATTAGGTGAATGGTAATTTACTTGATAAAATGCCTCAGCACTGCAGTACTAAAAGGTGAAGGAATCTGGCTTAACCTCTATCTCTATCCAGGTTAAAATCGAAGTGTCTGATTTTAAGATGGATAAGCTCCCCATAAGCTTCAATTCATCATATTGTGATAGCCTTGTCTTGGAAGAATCATACAAACACCAGGTTCTCCGAAAAAAGAAGAGAGAAGTTCACTGATAGCTCTCTTGAGTGCAATTTCTGCAGAATTGCTATATGGAACTCCTGTTAGACTGCATATATGTTCAGCAGTTAAGGAAGCAATGCAAGTGGTCGTATTTACATTTTACAAATGTCATACAGTATCTACATATGTGTTCAACCTTATTGCAAAGGGATCATTCTGACGATCCAATGCGAATTTGTAGATCATAGTCCATGAAATAATGATTGAACCAACGTGACGTTGTTCATCAAACTGAAAGCAGTCACTTCTTGGCACGTCTCTGGCAGAATGACTTTATCCTCCTAAGGCCATCCTCAAGAATTTGCAATTCCACGGCAAATGTTATGCGGAGCCCATTTTCTAGCCCAACAGTTACTCCTACACCAAACAGGTGCATACAGATATCAGGTTTCTGCTAAATTACTAAAAAACAATACCAGATTTCACAAAATTTGCATTACCTGGTAGAACAATCACATATTCCTCTCTGGCCAGCTTGAGACAGAAGTCCAGATCATCAGTAACGTCTTCACGTAAAGTCCTCTAGTTTTACCTGCAAAACATTTACTCCTGATAATCAGAGAAGAATTTTCTGATTAGACAAAAGATAAAAGAATTTTTCATTGTTTTTTCATTACCATGACAAACATGGGACCATCTGGTTTACGTGGACAAGTAATACTATGCATCTCCTTAATATGTTCGCAACACATATCTGCAGCTTGTCTAATTATGTTAACAATTTTCGAGTAGAAATCTTCTTTTGTTTTCTGCAGAATTTCAGGAACTGCAGCCTGAAATATATAAACCATATGATTAGATTGTGTGATGAACAGCTCAAATATGCGTTTTCTTGAGCACAGGAAATTAACCTGAAGTACTTGAACAAAGGTTACCGGGCTGTTGGAGATTCTGAGGTAGCTCTCAATGCTCTGCACAATCTGGTTACAAGCATAATACTTATCAAATAGCTTTATTCTTGTTACCAAATCAATCTCGCAAGGCTCACAAGATATGTAGATGACAAAAGAAAAGAATACTAACTCTGTGTTCTTTAAAGATGCCATCAGGATCACACACTGCTATCCAACCTAGCTTCCAGCCTGGAACAATCCACCTCTTTGATAATGACCCTAAAGAAATGACATGAACAATTGAACCAAATTGTCCCATCCGTACATACTGGTTACTTCCGAATGTTAGATGATTATAAACTTCATCAGCAATCACAAATATCCCAAGTTTTCTCGCAGTCTCTGCAATCTAGTTCATGCAAAAGGTGACAGTGAAGTAGATAAAACGCACAGAAAAAATCAAAACTCCAATTTCAACAACCGCACTGCATATAAACGTTGGCTGCAGGGTTGTAGTCTAGTGCTAATGTTTGACAGGTAAAGTCTACTCAGGACTACATAATTATTACTGAACCAACAGTTTGTTGATTACCGTTATTTATATTTTAACAATTTATTGACAAATGGTTTATATATTAATAGAAGTAGTTAAATTTTATAATAGGTACTGGTACTCTAATCTCTACCAAAGCTCTATGCTATTTGATTAAAACACTGGATATCCAGATAACAAACTCTAATCCGACTGGATAAAACCCTTATGGGTGGCAAAACTTTCACTACCGAACAGTAAATAAAACTCCACTGAATGTATGAATAGTAATTAACTACATAGTACATATATTGGGTTACCTTCTTCAAATGTTGATAAGTGAAGACATTTCCACAAGGATTGCCAGGACTAATAACAACCATAGCAACAGTGTTCTCATCTGCAAGTTCTTCAACTGACTGAACATCAACCTCCCAACCTTTTTCAGGCACAAGATCAAAATGTCGTACTTCGAGCTTGACAAAAGAAGCTAGAGAATCATACATTGGATAACCTGGTCTAGGAAGCAGAATATTGGCACCAGGACGACGGGCAAGAACCGATATCATAACTTCGATTGCATGTTTGCAACCAACAGTAAGATAAACATCATCTGGTGGCAATGCGTACGGAAGATCAACAGAAATTTATTCTGCAACAGCCCTGTCACAAATTAAGAGCATTGTCAGTGTTGTTTAAAAGAGATAGATGTGCCATTAGACTACAAGCGTATTGGTTCTGGTACTTCAACGTATTGGCGAGAGCTGCATTTTGCATACTTTCAACATATAACATCTCAAAAGTCATTGACAAAAAAAAAAATCTCAAAAGTCTGTCACTACTTTTTACTATTCAAAAATCTGCAATCCGCTATATGCTATAGGTTATAAACTGTTTTGCCTTTGCCAACATTTAAAAAATAAATATGAGGAACCTTGTGTGACTATCAGAGTTTCTTTCAAAAAATAATTATCAAGAAGAGATATATTATACCACATACCTTCTAGCAGGAAGGAGACCAAAAACAGGAGCGTAATGGTTGTAGTTAGCAGACTTTAAGGCATCAACGATGGCGTCTTCAGCGACCGGAGTTGTACGAAAGCTCGGGAACCGAGAAGGGTCGCCATGGCCAAGAGGGATAACAGGTCTTGGATCATCTTTATGAAGGTTATCATTAAGATTGTTTAGAACTCCTCGGATGGTGATTCCAGAGGCTGTGGTGAGATCTGTGTTGGCTTGAAAACCCCATTTCGTTCACTCTCTACAGTTCTCTAGTCTGGGCTTGTCTTAGTGTTTGTGTGGCAGTGTTGGAGAAACACCAATGAAGTTTTTCATTTGTCTTCATGTTCAATGACCTTTTTTTTTAATTATTGTTCAAAACGGGAAACTTAAGCTGAAGAGACATGGGAATCGTTCTTGATTCGGTTCCCGTAATTAAATAAGCAAAATTCTTAGTTAAACTTGGTGTATGTCTAGACATACACTAAGCTAATTAAAATTAAACATGTGTAAAGTGATTTTTTTAATTTATTAATGAATTTTTTCTTAACCCAAGTTAACTTCAATTTTTTTTTAAAAAAAACCTAACCCAAGTTAACTTGGTCTCTCTTTGCTTATGTTTGTCTCTTTCTCCACTCCATTGTCGTTCTTTCCTTTCCCCTAACATTCTTGTCTCTCTGCTTACTCCATTGTCGTTCTCGTCTCTCTGCTTACGTCTCTCTCTTTCTCAAACTCCACTACGGTTCTTGTCTCTCCACCATCATTCTCGTCTCTCTCTTTTCTGCCCTCCAACCATATCACCCATATCTAAGAAAGCGAAATTCTAAAAATTAGAGAAGACCTAGAAATTTGTACTATCATTCTCCTCTCTTGAAATCCAACAAACAGTATGGGAAAAAAAACCAACAAACCCTCTGTCTCTCGCATATCACACTCTCTCTTTCTCGTTGTTTAACTCACCTGCGACTTTTCTTTTGAAACTGGTACAACATTGATGCAAGAGTGAGGAGGACGGTGCAATTTGAACGGCAACCACAATCACCGAATTGTTGCTATTTGGACAAGAACAACTCATCATAGAAGGTATTTTTTTTCTTTTTAAGAATTTGATTTTACTTGTATAATTAAGCAACTTATGAACTTATTTATATGTAAACATATTGAGCTAACAATTTTTTCTTTCATTATAGTACCAAAACAGATGACAACTGCAAGTTACAATGGAGCTAGATGTCTTGATAATGATAATGAGGAACAAGGGGAAGTTGGTAATGTTGAAGGCAAATTGGCAATTGAAGTTATTTCTGATTACTATGTTAATGTTTTGGAAGATAAATTAGTCAATTGTGTTGTTAGAAGTGAGAAGGAGGCATATGAGTTATATTGTAATTATGCTCATGCCATGGGATTAAGTGTGCTGAATGGAAAGCAATATTATTTTACCGGCACTAAGAAAATTAAGTATAAACTATATGTTTGCTGGAAAGAAGGTTGCAAAGATGATAAAAAGAGCATGCATGAGAATCCTTCATTTCAGAAATTAGATACAAGGACAGGTTGTAAGGCAATGTTTTGGTTTACCTGTGATAAAGATGGAATATTTTCTGTGAAACAGTTTGATAAAAACATAAACATGAAATGGAAAAGCATAATGAAAGACATTTGTTGAGGTTTGTGCGATCGGTTTCAAAAAGTAATGGGGGTGTTTTAGAATCCATGGTGAATTCAAGGATTCCCATCACTAATGCGTATGACTACATGGCTGATGAAAGTGGGGGCATGGAGCATGTTGGTTTCACAAAGAAAGATGCATATAATTATTTACATGAGTTGAAAGCAGTGCAAATTGAGGTAGGTGACTCACAAAGCTTGGTGAACTATTTCAAAAAAAAAAAAGCCTAATGAAGAGGGATTATTTTACTAGGATGTACAACTTGATAAACAAGGACGAAAGGCAATTTTTTTTTGGAGAGATGTTAAATCAAGGATTTATTATGATTGTTTTGGGGATGTTGTTTCCTTCGATACAACTTATCAAACAAATAGATATAATATAATATGTGCACCTTTTATTGGGGTTAATCATCATTGGAAAAATGTGATGTTTGGTTGTGCATTCTTGTCAAATGAGGCTAGAAAAAAAATGCACGAGCTAGAGAAAGAGCAATTTTCTACTAAGAGTATTATTGAACCATAAATTGTATACAGTAATAGGGCAATGAAGCTTGCATATGATTTGGTATCTCAAAGTAGGTGTCATGATGATGGAAGATCAAGTGTGTTGAATGGATTTGAAGAGATCCACAACAAATTGTAGAAATATTTTTCCACATTGAATTTAGATGTTAATTCATGTAGGAAAAATAAATCTACTAAATAGGTGGTTAATTCATCTTGTAATGGTCATGGTGAACATAAAACTTTAATACTTGATCTTTGCATTGCAAGAACAAAGGGCAGAGGAGAGAGGAAGAAAAGTCACTGCGAAAAGAGGTCTAAGAAAGCGTCAAGTTCAAATGGAACAGTTGCAAAGAGATTGAAGAGACCAATGCCAAGTCTCCAGAAAGAGTGATTAATTCCAATGAGAAAGCTGATATAGTGGTAGCTCGTACTTCTTCTAACTCAATAGTTTCATATGGTGGAAAGATACAAACAACACAATTTATGGTAATTATTTAAAATTTTCAATTAATCACATTAAGAGAAGCATATTAAGAGAAGCATATTCGTATGTTTATGTATTTTTTTTTGTTTAAATTATAGGGCAATAATATATCATGGAGCATGAATCAACCATTTATTTCATTTTCAAGTATGTTACAAGAAATGAATCAAAGGTAAATTATTGTTATACCTTCATTTATTTGATTCTTTTTTTAGAAAGAAAAACTTTATCATGTATTTTTTTTTACTTGAACAGAAACTCTTGGCAGCAATAATGAAAGAATGGTGATGCGACTCCTTTTGGCTTATGAGGATGTGTTTGATGCTTTTGATACTTTATTTAGATCAAACTCTATTTAGAAAATATAGTGAGTTCCATTTTATTATACATTCTGTTTTGTTGTGATGATTCTACACAAAATGTTCTTACACAATTATTGGCTTGAAGGAAAAAAAAAAAGAGTATTATAATTTTTATAATTTTCCTGTTAAATACAAAGAGGAATGAAACCCGTTAAATACAACAAATTAATGAGCTCCCGTCAAATAAAAAGAGGAATAAAACCTGTTAAATACAAAAATTCATTGGAAAAAAAATATAATTTTTATAATTTTCCGTTAAATACAAAGTGAATATGGGCTAGTCAAATGAGGAATAATAAATTGGTGCATGTGTGCTGGTAAAGAAAAAATGTAGAGTCCCAAAATACAGTGGAAATGACACTCCAAGAGGGGATGAATTGGATTTTTAGTAAGTTCAAAAACTTTGTTGAAAATATTTTGCAAACTAACACAAATAATAAATTTCTTTTAAATCAAAATTAAAATAGAATGCGGAAGCTCTAAAGATCCGATCCACACACTCAATAATGAATTAAATGCAACTGTAAATCAAATAAAGAAAGTAAAGGAGTGTAAGGGAGAGAGAAAATCAACACTCAAGATTTATAGTGGTTCGGTCTTCTTGACCTACGTCCACTCCTCTAGATTCACTAGAGAGTTCAATTAATTATCTCCTCACTTTCGGGATGAGGGAAACCGTTTACAACAACTTGTTTATGCGGGATATACAAGCAAACCGTAACACTTTGTTTTTAAGGGATTAAC
>CAODLS012151164.1:0-17438 GCA_948243855.1 Flueggea neowawraea
GTCTTTGTCCATGTGTCATCATTTTATCTTCAATTTTCATCTAAAAATGCATAACTCTTTATAATGTTGAAGGAAGACATAATTGAGTCGTGTACAAATGTCCCGAGGCATACTTACCTTACTTGATCGTTTGTCCATGAATTCATCTACCATGATCACCAAATGCATTTCCAACATAAAATTAACTTCTCCAACTGAAAAATATGCAAGAACTCAAACGAGCACAAGAGAAACACAAAAGCATATCAAAATTGTTTAAAAATAGACAATCACAGGCAAAAAATACGAAACACATTAAAAAGAAAAATGAATCATGAAAGAAACGGAAAATTCATAAAGCGCTAAGGTTGCCTCCCAAGAAGCGCTTGTTTAACTTCATTAGCTTGACGTTGATGAGTGGAGGCTTTCATGGAGGTTTGTACGCCTTGTGCGAAGTGTCCGCACCAACTCCTTACAAATGGACTCTTTGTTTTAGCACTATATTGTTCAAGTCCTTGTTTTGCCTTCTTGCGCTTTTTAGCTTTCTTCTTGGTTCGAGTCATGATCTCTTGATTTCAGGGTTCATCCTTCAACTTCTTTCCTGCAATTCCTGCAACACAACAAAAGAAACACCATGGCTACAACAAATGATACACATGACTCATGGTTAGCAGAGTGTTGAATTTTTTAGTCCTTGATTTTCACATGTTTACCTTCAACCCTAAGAGTTAGAATTCTTTCAGGAATATCTCTTATCGACCTAGGAGTGGCAAAAAATGGTCGACCTAGAATCAAAGACATTTCAACATTAGATTTCATGTCAAGGATCACAAAATCAACAGGAAATGTCAAGTCATCAACCCTAACCAAAATGTTCTCTACAATACCCTCGAAATGCATAACATATTTATCAACTAATTGCACGGGCACCCTAGTTGGTATGGGTTCTCCTACATCCAATTTATCAAACATTTCATATGACATGATATTGACACTAGCTCTTAAATCTGCTAATACATAATCAACATGCAAATCACCCAGATAAATAGGGATAGAAAAAATCCCAGGGTCTATATTGCAGGTAGCTCGCTTTTCAATACTGTAAAAGATTCCTTGTCAAGATTGGTGGTGGCGGTTCAAGCTGTGCAACAGGATTTGGAATTCCAGACTTGAACTCTTTGACTGGTTGAGGTTGTCCAATCACTTCCTTTTTCTTCTTGTCGCTTTTATAAGAAACTTCATTCACTTGTTCTCTTTGATAGAGGGAAGGAGGATATGGAAGGCGAGGCTTGTATTCTACTCTCATTGGCTCCACTGCCTCTACTTTCATTTCTTCGCTCTTCTCTGGAGCATTTTTCAGTACACCATCCTCTTTCACATCTCATTGGTCTCCTCCACTTACAAAAATGGCACTCACCTGCTCTTTAGGATTTGTCTCCGTATTGCTCGGTAAGGAGCCTGGTTGCCTTTCAGATAGCAACTTAGCTATCTGTCCAACCTGATTCTCCAAGTTGTGGAGAGAAGCCTATTGATTGCGGATTGAAGTCCCCTGATTCATCAAAGTATTCTCAGTATGTGTGAATATTTTTTCACATGACCTGAAAATGCAATTATGTACGATTAAAGTACCAAAACTCATTAATAACGCTCGAATAATAACAAAAATAATAAGAAATCAATGGTACAAATATGCATAAATGAGCATTTATCACATGTCAAATCACTTTATCAAAGCAAGTTTCTTAACAAAGTGATTGGAGAGCAAATGCCCTAAGACTGTGAGGTGAATCGATTGAATCTAGCAAAAACTCGAACCTCATCATGATGACCTAAATGAAAACTCCTAAACGACCACATGGTAGTGGAGATGGTGAACACCTCAAGGTTGTGAACTTTGCAAGATGATGAACACTGGTAGTGAAGATGATGAACTTTGCAAGTTGGTGAACTCCAGGTGGTGAACTTTGTGAGGTTGTGAACTCTGCGATGTAGTGTAGATGATGAATTACACGAGTTGGTGAACTCTATGAGGTGGTAAACTCTGCGAGGTGGTGAAATCCACGAGGTTCTGAACTCCATGAGGTAGTGGAGATGATGAACTCTGTAAGGTGGTGAAATCCACGAAGAGGTGAAGATGATGAGCTCCACGATGGGGTGGAGACGATGAACTCCTCAAGGTTGTGAACATTTTGAGGTGATGGAGATTATGAACTCTACGAGTTGGTGAACTCTATGAGGTAGAGGAGATGATGAACTCCCCAAGATGCAGTTCTTGAAAGTCAACGAGATGGTGGAGATGATGAACTCCGCGATTGGTGAAATCTACGACTCTCCAATATGGATTAGTGGAAACACTTGACACCAGGCCATCGAAAAACTATATGTAGCAATGAATATCAATCTAAGCACCTGCACTCTTGGGAAATTAGCTGCTTACCCCAAAAATAAAAGTATTTCCATAAAAGGCTCACGTATGCAATTAATGGCAAAATAATGAACTGAAGACACATCAAATTTTATACTCTTTATCTTCGAAAGAATCCAAAGAAAAGAGTGGGGAGTAATTAATGAGGTGTGAATAAAAATCCATTAAGTCCATTCAATTCCAATATGAAATGGGGACATTAAGAACTCGTCGTCAATGAGAAACATTACAGAATGTTAGTATTTACTCATTAACTCACCACCCTATAAATAGACACGAAGGGAAAATATCTTAAGGTATGCATTACTCACTACTTGCACTAATACTATGCCAAAATAACTATTGACTTGAGCGTCAAAGATTTCTCGGGGAGCAATCCGACCTATTTGTATTTTGTGTTCGTAAGTTTTGAGGCGTCGCTCAAGTTCCCAATCGTTATTGTTCTTTCTTTTATTGTTATTAGAATTGAGGCAACAATAGAACGAAAGAAAATTCAAGAATAACATAGACCAAGAAAAGACAAGAAAACCATGTTCTTAAGTCTAGGAGTCAACCTACAAACCTTGGAAGTCGATTGGTGAGTGCAGAAATCAAGATAGATAATGATCTGAGATAGTGGTAGTCGACTAACAGACTGGCAGAATCAACAAAAATGGATGCAAGTCGACTAGTGACCCTATGAGTTGACTAATGGAAGGTAGAATCACCAAAGATTGTTGGTAGTCAACTGGCAGATCATGGTAGTCAACCGATGAAGTCGTGATTAGCCTAAAACTGACTTAATAGACCTTTTTCATGATTAACAAGTCAGAATTTAAAAAAAAAACAACGATCATTTAACAGATACTTGAAGCTAAAAGTTGACCGGTGTGCTTGGAAGTCGACTTCCCAAGTGGACAGAAGTGACAACAAAGCTTGGTAGTAGACTAACAACCCTGATAGTCGACCGATGAAGTATAACAACTTCAAAATAGCTTCATGATTTTTTCCAACGAGTCCCTATATTACTCCAATATTTCAATCAACTTCAAATGGGCCTCAAGCACTAAAAATAAAGGCTTGACGATCAGAAAAAGTTTACCTAACTCCTCGCTACATCAATTCTTCATTTAATACTCGAAGATTAGCCTTGATTGTGGGTAGTTTGTTTCATTCTCCTATTCCAAAATCTCAGCACTTTATTCTTCATTTGTGACCTTTGTAAGAGTTAGAAAGCACTTGTATTAGGGTTACGGAATTGCAACAAAGAGGTGATTGAATATTTTTCACTTGGTCTATGAAATTGAAAGAGAATTAATGTGGAGATTTGTGATGAATGTTGAGGTATTTATAGAAGAAAAAATTGAAAGAAAAAAAAAATGGAAAGAACCGTTTGTCAACGGTCAAAACTGACAGTTCTGACCGTTGGAACTGCCGGTTTTGACCGTTAGAACCATTGGTTCTGAACCGGTGGTTTAGAACGGTGTGGAACCGATGATTCCACTGGTTTTGGTACCCCTGAACCGGAACTAGCCCACCTTACTGATTTGAATGGCGTCGTTTTGCTCATCAACCACCTCTCCTTTCAGCTGCACGACGCTCTTTCGGCTACAAAAGGGAACATATTTGGAATTTGAGGCATTTGGGTCTTCTCACTCAATTTTTAAAGCCCTAATTCCAACAAATTAGGACCACAGCCGAATTACAATTCCTTCTTGGTCTCCTCTATACCCGACATCATTTTTTTTCCCCCACCAAGTTTTTCCTTTCTTCATCAATTTCCACCTTCAATCATGCTCATCAAGAAATCTAAAGTAAGGTGGCATGGTCAGCCACCTCTCTCTCCTGAGTTGCTACTGTTAGAAAGCATCTCCGCCCATACCACATTCTTTGAACCGTACGCTCCACTTCACGGTGCCCATCCATGGACGATGCCACTCTGGTTCTCCGCCCCTCCAGGCTGCGCAGTCGTCCCCAGCCCACCTTTGAGAGTATGTAGCTCAAAATCAAGCAAGTGAGAAGAGTTTTCTTGTTTGATATTCTCTATTGAATTTTGTCATTATCTGACAGTTTATTCAATCTTAAGGATCCTCATAATGAAGTTTTAACGGGACTTCATTAGACTCCAACTAGTTCTAAAAAGGAACAAGTTGGGTATGCAAGTTATAACTCGAAAGTGGGAGTTGAAGGATTTGGCATGTTCGAGCTAGTCTTATGCAAAAACCAAACCTTTTCATGGAATAGATTCTATCACAAACTTATTGAAGTTTGCCTTCAATTTGTGTTTTAACAATAACGATATTTGTTAACCATGTTTGAGTGAGTGACTACTTTGGCATTAAAAGTGGTTTCTTCGTCAAGGTAAAGAACTTGACAATTCAAAAATCTAGTTCCCATTCTTGCTACTTCATATGGTCATAAGTGATTTATGTGAAGTTAATGCATGCAACTCTACCACATTGACAAAATCGAGTACGTTGATTAGCTCAAGTGGGAGTATTATGCAATTATGTAAATTCAAGTTGTCTAATTGTGTGCATTGCAAAAACGAAAACTAGAGAGAAAACCATTTCAAAAGGCACTTCGAGTTAAATACCTCTTGTTATTAATCCACTTTTGATATTTGACGTCAAAAGAATGAGAGGGCTAGGCCAGAGCCTACTGTTTCATCACTCCTAGATATATGAGTATAATCATATCTATTTGATTTCTCATAAGTAAGAATATTTAAGTTAGTTCTTACTTCTTGCAAGTCAATATGAGAATCAAATCAAGCTTTGTGAATCGATTAAGGTCATTAATGTCTATAAGACAAGTTCAAAGCTTTGTGTGATGAAAGGGAAGTGAACATAACATGTTTGTTCCTATACTCCACAAATAATCCGCATAGCAAAAAGGAGAAATAAAGCTCTCCTTAATATGGTAATAACTACAATGGCAAAGGCCATAACGTTCAAAATCCATATGCCCTCCAAAATCGTTACTCATATATCTCATGGGTTGTGGATTGGTCGAGTGTATGACCTAAGCCACTTGGAACCAAAAGATGTATCGTCAATGTCCATGATGCCTTGGTTGAAAAGACCAAGAGGATAAAGTCGTTAGCCACCCTGCTGTGTCAAAATGACACATTCATCGTGGGATAAAAGAAAAAAGTGGCATGGTAACGAGTTATAAGAGATCACATTCTTAGTGAATAGATTTATTAACTAAGATAAAGTGGAAAATATTTCACTTTCTTTGACACTCAGGAACTAAGAACCTCAGGATTACTCCATCCGAGTGGGAGAATTCTTGAGGAGAGTGAGGATGAGGGATGGGAAATAAAGTTGGGTAATGTAAAGTAAATTGCAACATTGAGTTTACAATCTCAAGAACATGTAATGTAATTCAAGAGAGAGTAATGTAAATTACATCCTTGAGTTTAAAAATATCAAGATATTGATCCAAGCTATACATCAAAAAAGTCTTAGAGCGATTCAACTTCTATCTCATCTATCTCAAACGTGTGCAGATGCTCCTAATCCTAATTTTAGTGGGAGAAAGATTCATATTTTCCATTGGGAGTATGTAACTTAATCCTAGTAGGAGTTCCTATATTGAACTTGAACCTGGTTGGAGCATTTTGAAAATGCATAAAACTAAAAGGGAAAAAGTTTCACGATAATATTTTTCAATAAATGACTTGATCGTGATCCTTTTAGTAGCCCCACAAGTCAAGGATGAACATGCAAGTGTTTTAAAGGTTCACACATCCAGTGAAAGTTGTATGGATTAAAGCAATAAAAGTGCAAATGGCATTTGAGATTGAACCATGTTTGACAACTGGTTAATCTAACCAAATGGCGAATACCCATTGGAGATAAATGGATACATGAGCGATAAATTGAGTGACACATCGATAGTCACTAAAGGGGATTTACAGAACAAGATTGGAAATTTCAACTTGTTAAAATATTTACCTTCATCAAATAAATTTTGACATTTGGCTAGTCTATATCTCGACCTACATTAAGAAATGTAGAGACTCATTTTCTCAATAGAGAATCTGGAGTAGAAACCTATAAGGTTTAACCTAATGGTTACATCATCTAATTCACAATAGAGAATTTGGAAATGAAACCTATAAGGTTTAAATTAATGGTCTCTCTGTCCAAGGTAAGATCTTAGACAATCTTTGAGATGATGGTATAACCATATCTGTTATGATAATACCATGTATTTCAAGGTTAGTCTTGTTATTCTAACCTTGTATGGATGCCACACTTGTAGCTAGAAATAGTCCAGCATACTTGAATGACTTTAAAGATTGGTCGTGATCCAACTTTGAGATATATGATATGGGTTAACCTTGGATTCAAACTCCAAGAGATCATTCGAGTGGATTGTTATACCTCTTCAAATGAGATGGATCAACAAAGTACTTGAGCACTTCAAGATGCAAAAATGCATAACCCATAGATACCCTATGACTAAGAGCAAGTCTCTTAGTAAGTATATGTGTCCATAAACCTATGTGAAAAGAATAAGATGTAAAGAATGTCCTTCATACAAATGTCTTGTGAATGTCTTTTGTAGTATAGAGTACATGTGTTGATTACAAGACCATATCCTGTAGTTTATGCCTAGGTGTGTACAATGCCTAGAGTTTACTATGTTATCAAGTTAGCTAGCAAATATCAATCCAACATATAAGGAAGATGTTGGAAAGCAGTGAGCAAGATACTTGGATGCTTTAGAGGCACTGCAAGGCACTGTGTTATCGTAAAGGCTTACGATAAAATCAAACACAGTTGCTAATTGGTAATGATGTGGACTATAGGGAAGTCTATATCTGGTTATGTGTTCTTACTTGGCAGAAAAGCTTCTCCACATAATAGTGAGGAACACATATAAGTGTGTGGCAAAAGAAGTTGAGACCAAAGCTTCATTAGCTCTAGTGTAATGGGAAGGTTAGCTATACAGTAAAATGATCCACTTAGCACTAACCACCTAAAGAACCTTTGACAGTCTTTAGTGACCGTCGACCTCGATTGCTTAATGATCAAGAAGATCTATTATATGTTTAAGCAAATCGAAATTAAGTATTATGTTGTGAAAGACTTTGTTGCACGAGGACAAGTGAAATTTTAGTAAAATTTTCACAAAGAGAAGTGAACTTAAAAATTTAAGCCTATGCGAGACGTGATTGTATGATCCATTAGTAAAAGCCTATAAGGAATAAGTTCCTTGATACCCACATGACACACGAAATGTGTAATCTCTTAAAACATTATCTTTAATAAGATCATTATAGGCAATACACGAGTGCAAATGTTGAGAGTTAATATTTGCAGTAGCATTGAGTATGAAAGCATGTTGGACAAAGAAGTAACCCACTCACACAGGTGTTTACCTTAGTTTTCCCAATTCATTAGGGGAAGAACTAAGACAAGGCTGATTTTGAACGTAGAAATAGATAGAGAGCGTGTTCATAATCTTGAGGCTAACTTGCATTTTGCAGTGATGAGTTCATTGTAAAAGAGTAAGAAAAAGTCATACGAAAGATATGTACGTCATAGGATAAACTCCTATGCCGATCATTAAATTATCATATGCTAAAATTTAGAGACTTTTAGCATATTTTGTCTTAAATTCAAAAGTAATCATGTTAAGTGTAGATTAAGGTTAGATGGCAAAATGCATCGTAATCGAAGCTTCTGTGTGGTGTTGACAATGTTGTATAAACATGTGTTCCTCCAAGGAAAAGAAAGAACACCACAACACATGATCATACCATGTATGTTACATAAACGACCATGAGGATGAAAACGATTAAAAATGATTTCACTTTTTTTAGTGTGAGACCTTGTCGTGAAAATGTGGTTATCGGTATTACCTACCCTTAGAACCCTTAACACATTCAAAATATATAGTTGAGTTTGGCTACCTTAGCTTGTCATTAATGTCCATGATTGATTCAACCAAGCGCGACTAGTTGAGCAAGTAAACTTGGCTATATGGATTGTCTAATGTAAGAGGGGAAGTTCTTTTCTGGACGTATTTGCACTAGTCTCATAAGTTTGCTAAGCTAGCTCTCATGTGGTACGTCACATGATGTGTGAACTATGAGTAAAGATTTCACGAGATTGTGAAATTCGAAAGCAGCGATTGTATGGTTATGAAATAGTGAAAAGGCATATGTCCCAGTAGTTTATGTTGTTGTTGCATACATTGTGGCAGAATGGAGTTGTTCTACAAGAGATGTCTTCTGGCAGGATTGAGTTAAGAGTTGTTATATAACCCTAACAGGTGTATAGCAAATATGCTCTCATCGTATACTGGTCGCGCAGTCTATTTACCTGTATGACAAGGAGATCGATCATGGTTACACTAATGCTAACCATATTGCATGACATGTTAAGGTTCCGCATGTGCGAGTGAGAGATGTTGGAAAAAGCGGTTTGCCCATAACGGGTGAACCGAACCCGATCGATCAAGGTGTGAACCAAGACCAATTGGTGGGCCCGAATGAGATGAGCTATAAGGCTTATTAGGCCCACAAGGCCCATAGGTGATTAGGCCCATAATGGGCCCAATGATCAAAGCCCATTTGGACGCCCATTTAAGAAAAAAAGGGAGGAAAAAAAAAGAGGGAGGGAGGGAGAAAAACTTTTCTCCCCTCCGTCATCCTTCCCTCCATATTCCTTTCGCCATCTCGTTCCACCATGTTTTATCCGGTGGTGATCTCGATCCGTGCGGCATCTATACTACGAAACAGACAAGCACTCTCATTGACTATCCGACCGTGGTTTTCTTGTGAGACCAATATTGAAGCACGGTTATGTAGCTGTTGTCCACTACTGTGCTTTTGCCGGAATCGATGTAGGTAACTCGAACCTATTTATTATACTGTTTAGTAGTTAAACTGGCATTTGATTTTCTCAATTTTTGTCTAAGTGCAATTACTCAACTTTAATTTGTAATAGTTAATCACTGTGTTGATCCCAAATCTGAAATAGTCATGCAACTTTAATCCAATTTCTAGCATGCTCAATAAACTTTATTTCGTTTTCTAGTACGAATGATCACTAAAAAGCCATGTCACACCATTCACTAGAATATACAAACCATCAATTGATAGGAGCTCCGATTCTTGACAAGGATAATGAAAATAAATGGTGAGAAGAATGTTGAGATTAGCTGGGGTTGGCAATTTTTGACACACGATAATATGATTATAGTGTATACGATTATGACACGACACGAATAACACAAAATTAATTTTTTTAATGTTTATGTCATGTATAATGATGTGTGATAATAAAATAAAATGATACAATTACGATACGACTAATACGAATTGTCACCCCTAAGAGTAGTTGTGCTCGTTATTATGCTTTCAAGGTCAATTAGACGCTTCTTCGTGTCACTTTCTTCGGTCCTCACCATCACCAAAGGATTTTCTAACCCAATTAGATTTTTTTATCAAGGCTTATAAAACAATAGCGACAATGTTTGAAAATATACAAGAGAAAGCAATGGCAACAACTTGAGACACAACGTGGTGTGTGTGTACGTGAAATCTCTTTGAGAATCACTTAAACAATTTTTGTAATTCTTTTTTTTATATATTCTCCTTTTTTTTAATGATATGTTCTACTCTTATAGAAAAAATAGAATTTTTTTTAAACGTTGATTAAGACTCCATATAAGTTTATTTGTATACTTTACAATTTAAACTTCTTGAATTTGTGGGCAAATATATAAAGAAAAGGTTACGTGTCTCCTTAAAATTTGCCTTTAAAATTCTAAAGGAAACACTTTTTTTTCAATCGAGTCATTTACATGATACATTTTGTTTAACTAGTTAATTTGATCATTTTACTTCAATAACTCAATCAAATCGATAAGCCTAATAACAAGATTCTCAAACAAGATGTGATAATATATATATATATATATATATATATATATATATGGGGATGAATCACTTGCATTAGGTGTAAGTTTTTTAAACTTATATCATATCCTCACATTCATTCTTTTAGATCACATGGCCATGCTTGTCGCATATATGATCTACTATTGTTAATATTTAATGCCATTAGAACTAAAAAAATAGATTGTGAGGATGTAGTGTAAGTTAAAAATAAAAAGATAACAAGATTCTCAAAGCTAGAGTTGTTAATTTTTTATACGATAACACGTTTTGTGAGAATATAATTACGACACTACACGAATTCAATTTTTGTAATGTTTATGTCATGTATAATGATATGTGATATGCAACTGTCATGACACAATTATGACACATCTAACATGAATTGACACCCCTACTAAAAACTAGTCAATTTGATCATTTTATTTCAATTACTCAATTAAACCAACAAACTTAATGACAAGATTCGTAAAATAAGACATATTTATACTAACAGAATCATCTGATGCTAGTCATCGCTCTGTGATAATGTGGGTGAATAAACAACTAGCAAGGGAAGAGTTAATTTAATTATTAGAATTATTAATTATTCACTATTATTTATTATATTTGTAAATTTATTAAAATTATTTATTTTAATATTTTAACACACCACGATCCATGACCACACAAGTCTTTCAGCTAGTAATCACAATTTTAGAAACCAAAGAAATAAGGCAAAGTGGATGATTGAATTGGTCTCACCTCCACACTCATGCCTTGAGCAGGGACGAAGCCAAATCGAAATCAGCGAGGGGACACCATAGCAAGTTAAATAATAACAATAAATTTTTTAAATATAGTTTCATTGCATCAAAATAAGTAAAACTACATTTTTAAAATGTATATTATTACTAAATCTTTAAATATCAATTTAATAGTGCTCAAAATAACTCCAATTAGACTATAAATTTATTGATAATGTGTTAACAAATAATTTAAAGTCTCAAGAGTTAGATTATTAAATGTAGAAGAAAAAAATTATATGTAATATAATATATATTGTATATATAATATCATATATATACATATCATATACAATGTAGTTTTTATTCTAATTGTTTAACAACTGACCATTATTTTGCTCAAGTTTGACTCATGTATTAAATGTGTATTAAGATAGAGTTCAAGTTTGGTTCCTTTACATTTTGAGCAAGCGTAAACGAGTTTGTCGAACCAAACTCCAAGGTTTCTGTAATCAGTTGCAGACCTAATTAAAACTCCCACTCAGTAACACTAGATCAAAGAACCATTGGTATTAGGGCCATTATGGATCTGATATCACTAACTGTCCATTCATGGTATATTTATGGAAAGAAGAAGTTGCATATTAACATTGTGTATAAAGAAGGGTGTTCGTGTCATTCTACATCAAGTGGAGGCACCTCTTACCATAGTCTTGTCTGTTTCGTTAGCCTGCAATATATAGAATTGTGGAGCTGTGAGACCTTAAAGCAGGATAGGTGTGTGCAACCTTGAGGACATAAATATTTTGGGGATCCGTCTCTGGCCTTGAGGGCATGGGTTCAAAGCCTACCAGGAAATAGGAATTAAGGATAGTATAGGAAATACATTGTATAGCAGTTTAAAAAAAACCCAAAGAACTAATTTATAAGTTAGATACTCCAAAAAACGTTAATGTCAATTACCCAATTATTTATTCTCACAGTTCTACTTTCTTTATCCTCCTCTTCCACATAACCTTTTTCTCATAGTTTCCCATCACACCAGCCTGACAAAGAAGATTTTGGTTTTCTTATAACACGAATACTTAGATTGGAAAAACGTTAATATACTCTTCTTGTGCCTCGAAAATGATTACAAAAGAAAGAGAAATAACATGGGCCAATTCCAAACTTTTTTAAGCTGAAAGTTTTATTACAGAAAAGCACCCTCTTTGCTCTTTCTCTTAGTTGCACCACAAAAGGCAACAATTCCAATGGATCTCCCAATGAAATTACGCATTCTGTCTTTTTTACAGTTTAGTCCCTATATTATTCAGTTTTTCAATTTTAGTCCCAATTTTTTAAAAAAATTACATTTTAGTCCTTTTTTACTTTTCAATTGAACTTATTAATAACCTAAAATAAACCGTAAAACAATCCGTTTAAACCTCAAAAAACACCTCAACTCATTATCAACCCAATATCAACTCAACTTAAATACAAATTTTAAAATATTTTAAAATCTTTCTAAAAATTTTGCCAAACTTTTTTAAAATAAAAAAAAAAAACTTAGATTAACCTAAAAACAACTTTTACAAATCTTGACTAAAACTTAAATAAAAATTTTAAACCTTTTAAAACTCTTAAAAACTAAAAAACAACTCAATATAAACTCTTCAAAAACCTATGTAGCAAAAAAAATCTTAAAAATAAAAAAAAATAAATTTTACATTAAACTCAATAAAAAAATCAATGTAGACTTAATATAAACTCCAACAAAAAACCATACGGCATTATCCAACCAATGTCCATGTAAACTCACACAAAAAAAATCTAAACTTGATATAAAGTTAATGTAAACTCAACCTAATCTAAATGTTTACTCAATAAAAACTCAATATAATCTTAGTGCAAACTAGAAAACCATGAGGCAATAAACTTTTTCGGAATTTATAAACAATCTTAAATCTCAATTAATTTAATAAACTTTATATAAACTCCTTATATACCTACATAAACAAACTAAAAAATATTTTTTAATTTTTTAAAAAAATAAAAAATAAACCTAAAATCAACTTTACATAAAAAAAAAATTTAAATCAACTCTACATAAACTTTTTTTAAACCCTAAAAAACAACTTAAAATCAACTCTATATAAACTTTAAAATCAACCTAAAATCTAACTCTACATAAAAAATTTAAAAACCTAAAAATCAACCTACAATCTACTCAGAAATAAACCATAGATAAACTTAAAGACCGATTTTAAGTTTTGAACCAATTTGAAACTTAAAAAATAATCTTTTTTTTTAAATAGGGACTAAAATGTATAATGTTAAAATAACATCAGAGGTCCTTGAGGAAACCCTTGTCGCCAACTGAGAGATCTGGCTGCCACCTCTTGACCGCCACCGTCGAAACTAGATCTTGCCTCCACTAAGCACAGCAATAGCAACAGACGAGGAGACGACGAGGAAGACAACGAGCAGCGACGACGACCGAGGCGTGAGGAAGAAATGGGAGCAAGGTTCGAGGGACAACTACAACACCAACGAAATCCCCAGCAGAGAGGAGCAGATTTGCTACAAAAGAACTCCATATCAAAGGCGTTGAAGACAAAAAGGAGAGCAGATAAAAAAAACGGTCGATGGAGGCAGACGGAGGTAGAGAAAACGCAAAGCAGATGGCGGAGGAGAAAACACTGAGCGGTCGAATGGAGGCAGAGAAGAGGTGGAATGGGCGACGACCAGTCAAGGAAGAGGAGGGAAACAACAAAGATGAGAAAGAGCTGAGGAGGGAGGGGGAGAGAGAGAGAGAGAGAGAGAGAAATTAATGACCAAATGTGAAAAAAAATAGAGAGTGAAAGCAGGGACGAAGCCAGGAGGTCTTCTACCTGGGGGCACACCTCTACCGTCTGCGACAGTGGAGGAGCCAAGATTTGGCATATGTAGGGCGGTGACAGAATGATGGCCGGTGGACGGAAGGTGGTTGCAGGTATCTTGGAATGCCAAAAATAAGAGCTTTCATGTACATGCAAATTCGAATTTGATCAACCAAATCACAAACTAGTTGATTGAGCTTTCAGATGTTAATAAAACCACAACGCACATTTTCTCAAATGTTTCGAGAACATCATCACGTAAGTTGTCACCTTCAACATATGTAAATTCAACACAAACTAGGTGAGAGATGTTTTTCATCAGCCTACCTCAAAAGATGATTTTGTGAGAGGCTTACTTTCTGTTCAAAATTTTCCCAACAACATGTATTTCATTCTTAATGCCAAGAGGCAGGTATTTACTTCATTCAGCAATGCAAGTGAAGAACACAACAGGATTGTGTTAACTATTATGTTACACAATGCAAGAAGATGACACCTGAAAAATTCACGACCCTGTCAATGCCCAGTTATCAATTTTCAATGCATATTAAAATGCACATAAAAAAATCAAGCAATGAAGTTGCCCAAACCTGCCATAACCAACCATAAACCAATCGGATGAAATACACAACACATAGTTGTGAGAAACAATGAAAATCAACAATAATCATCACATTCACATCAATAATAACAGGCCACATCCATCATCTGATAAAGTTACAGAATGCAAGAAGTATGTTTTTCCTTTTCGCTGCTAGCAAGGATTAGAAACCGAGACTTCCATTTCTGTTGCTTAGATGAATAAAATATTTCATATAACAATCTAGCATTTGCAACCATATCATCAGTCAAAGTAAATACCAATTCAAAGTAATGACCAATAGGCTTATGATGCAGTGGTACTGAGGTCACCTCATGGTTTAAAGTTGAAGAGTTAAATCTCTCGCACAAACATCACAACCTAATTAACTAAATGAATTCCAAACTGAAAACGTACAGTATCAAACAATTTAGATCTCAACGAAATCAAGCTAAGAAGAGAGAGCACAAACATTTTTCGGATCGAGTCGGTGATGGGTTGGTTTTTTGGATCGATTTTTGGTTTGGTTTCTGGTTAGGTTTCATGTCAACATCAGTGTGGCATGCCTAGTCATCATTCTGGGCCGGCGATTTGCAAAATCCTGTAGTAATGACCGTCTGGGAAAGAAAATCATTATTCAATAACGTTCTTGAAACAAAAGTGAGTTAGATGACCGTACTGCAACAAACATAAATTCAAAGTGACCGTGAATAAAATTAACCAAAGAGTGAGAGAGCACAAGTGGAAAGAGAGAGAGAAAGAGAGGTGAGATAAAATGAGGATGGAGAGAGAAAAAAAGTAATAAGAAGTGATTTGAAATTGTGGGTTTCTGTATTTTGGTGGGAAATGAAGTCTCTCGAAATGGGCTATGATGAGCTTTGGAGGTCCAAAATTGAAAACAAGAAGGGCAAATTACGCTTCTAAACAATGGAGCCTAAAACAATATCTCAAATGTGAGCTCTTATTTACTACTTTCTAGAATATCATCTTCTCAAAACAAATATCTAGATATGCCAATTTTTGACTTCTTGTGAGAAATTGGGGAAAATCACAAGATTTCCAGTTTCTCGCAAAAAAAAGGAAAAATCACCTAAAAAGAATGTCTAGGCGAGCGTGTACAATCATGGATAGAATGTGAACAATATGGACAAGTCTTATAATAGCTTTTTTAAAAAATATTAGAAAAAATAATTATTATTTATTAAGTGTCATTTTTTATTTATTCTATAAGTGTACGAACGTTTATGTAGGTCACAAGCGAATCGATCAGCAACAGAGCCGTTCACAATCCATCAACTTTGTTTCTATTGTCGCCGATTTCTCTCTAATGCAAATCTAGTATAGACATGGACGCTGACTCCTGTACGGTGCAACACCAGAGAGAGAGAGAAAGAAGAATAGTGGAGGAGGAGAAAGAATAGATGGGAGTAGAATGAGAGAGTACAAGTGGGAGGAGAGTGTGAAAGAGAGAGGTAAGAGAAAAAGAGGACGGAGAGAGAAAAAAAAGTAATAAGAAGTGGTATTTGGGATATTAAAATGTGTGAGGTGCTATTGTAGATATTAAAGACATAGTTGCTCACATTTTTTGAAGGAAGAAAAACTGTTGGCGATATGATGTGTAGTTTCCACAAAATTAAATTATCTCTTGTTTTTTTAACAAGCATAGACTCCTCTCATTTTATTTTGTGACCAAGAGAGGACAGAAGAGGACGGGTTTTTTATTTTCGGATCGGGTCGGTTTATGGGTTGGTTTTTTGGATCGTTTTTTGTGGGTTTCTGGTTGGATTTCCATGTCAACATCCGCGTGGCATGCCTGGTCATCATTTTGGGCCGGCGATTTTCAAAATCCTGCAATAATGACCGTCTAAGAACGAAAATCATTATTCGATAACCTTCCTGAAACAAAGTGAGTTAGATGATAATGCTGCAACAAACAAAAATTTAAAGTGACCGTGAATAAAATCAACCAAATAGTGAGAAAGCACAAGTCGAAAGAGAGAGAGAAAGAGAGGTGAGATAAAATGAGGATGGAGAGAGAAAAAAAGTAATAAGAGATGATTTGAAATTTTGGGTTTATGTATTTTGGTAGGAAATGAAGTCTCTCGAAATGGACAATGATGAGCTTTGGAGGTCCAAAACTTAAAACAAGAAGGGCAAATTACGCTTCTAAACAATGGAGCCTAAAGCAATATCTTAAATGTGAGCTCTTGTTTACTACTTTCTAAAATATCATCTTCTCAAAACAAATATCTATATATGCCAATTTTTGACTTTTCGTGAGAAATTGGGGAAAATCACAAGAATTTTAGTTTCTCTCAAAAAAAAGGAAAAATCACCTAAAAAGAATGTCTAGGTGAGCGTGTACAACCAATGTACAATCATGGACAGAATGTGAACAAATATGGACAAGTCTTATAATAGCTTTTTTAAAAAATATTAAAAAAAAAAAGAAGAGAAGGAGCTCAGCCCACTGCGGCCACCTCACCACCGTCGTCCGTTCCTCAGGCATGGAATGACCGTCGTTGCCGACAACAACCTTGAATTTTTTGGTATGTTGTTGTTCTCCTTTTTTTTTTAACTTTGATTGATTTTTAGGTTAGGCTTTTGGTTTCAATTTTGATGATAGAATATAGATTGATGTTGAATGTTGATTGAATGATTGATAATGTATATTGAAATAGTTGATGACATAATATAGATTGATGATCTTGATTGTTGAATTTATTTGAATTGAATTTGTTTGAATTGTTTATTTCTAGGAATATGGAGAGATTTATTATTCGAAGTAAGAGACCACTAATATCAAGTGGTGGGACTTCAAATAATACTAATGAGTCTCAAAATATAGATGGAACTGTTGGTGAATCTAGCGAAAAAAGAGTTCAAATGGAGACTATGGAGTTATGTGAAGATGATATTATTAATGATTCGGCATTGCGTGAACCTATCAATGATTATGACCCTCGTA
>CAODLS012151323.1:0-13291 GCA_948243855.1 Flueggea neowawraea
TTGGTGGCGGTGATGACCTGATCATCTTCTTCATTTCAGAATCACTTGGTGACTCAAATTGATGGTGAATAGTGCTCATAGGAGTCAGAGGAGGTGTGAAGAATGAAGGAGAAGCTAGTGGTGTCAAGTATGGAGTTTCCACTGTGAGAAGCAAATCACTGAAACTCCTACTTTTTGCACTCTTGTCGTCACCACCACATCTAGACTTACCACCATCTTCAGACTCCAAATCCTCTTTTGTCTCTTCAATAATGGTGAAAAGAAACCTTGGTGGACCAGAAAGACTGTTAAGCCTCATAAGCTCTGAATCCACAGGATCATCACAGAATGGCTTCAGCAACAAATTACTGTCTTTGCTTGAGTGAATCTGAGACGGGTCTTGTTGATCATGATGGACTAAAGTGTCTGTTATTCCCACTGACGAACATACCTCTTGACTGTTCCTTAAAGATGATGGCTTTTTCAAGCAAAACATGTAAAAAAGCTCTCTTGCTGGACTGCTATAGTCATCTCCAATGTCTCTGTTAGTGAATCTTCTCTTCCAACATAGCAAGTAATAAAACTCTGCAATGAGTGCTAACAAAAGACAACCAAAAACTATACTCAAACCAAGTCCTACACTACTTAAAGACTTCATCTTTGTAACCAAGAACACATCAAAACTTCCTCAAAATTGCTTCAAACCAACAACTTACATGACCTCTTTAGTGCTGTTAGAGAGAACCCAAATAGCCAATTTGAGAAGATACTGACGAGTAGTCTCAATCCTCACTATTCACAAGCTATCAACTTTGACTGAAACACTGAAAAAATAACGCTCTTTATCAAATGCTTTAACATGAAAACTAAAACTTTATCTTCCATTAACAACAAAGCCTAATAACACTCCCACACCATGCCAAAACCAGTCCAAAAAGGATCTCACAACTTTCTCTGAAAATCACATTCTGAGAATCATGAGCCATGATTGTAAAATGGAAAAGTTTCTTTTTTTAAGATAACCCACATGGAATCAGGCCACATAGTTGTGGATAATTACATAGCTCGACATGTTGTAAGTCACAACAATATTTTTAGCATATAAATTGGTTTTGGTTTGGAAGAGAGAGCAAAGTGTTGGGTCCGATAAACCGCCGTGAATTGCCTAAAAATAAAAATGTTAGACTTTATGAGAGAGGTCACATTCCTCGATGGTGGCTCACATGGGATCACAAATAAAGGGACAGTGATGTATCACTGATTGGTGTTTTGTTGTCTTTGTTTGCACAAAAGCTATTCCATGCCATTTTGATTTTTAACACCAAAACTCTCTAATTCGTTAAGTAGGTTACATTCAATGCATAATTAAGTTGGGCCTGAATTGAGGATTTAGGACTATATAAAAAAAGAATTGTTTTTTACAGATTGCAGAATTAAATTGTAGAAGTAAATTATATTAATAAAAAAATAAAATTGACAAGTTCTTTTAAAAAATAAATATACACGATAGCTATAAGCATATTAAAAAAAAAAGACACAACGAGCTTTCAATAAAGTCAAATGAAAGTTCCAAGTTTTCCCCAAAATCTTTTAGGATTAACTTTTGAGTATCTTAGAGCAAATAGGATTAGTCGGGTAAACATAGACTATAAAATCAATCGTTTTTAGTGAATTTTATCTATTAAATGTCCATTTGATTAACTCAATTTTACGTTGATTAGAGAAAACTCATAATAAATTATAGGAAACTAAGAATGCAAAGTTGCTAAGCAAGCAAGCATAAGATCTGCAAAGACTACACTATGGTCACGCCAAACTGTAATACAGTTTCATTTAGACAGTCAGTTGATTTGTTGAAGTTTTAATAAAAGATGCCAGCTTTGTTAAGTTTATTAAGCCACTATTGAAGCTGTGGCCACCATCATTATACTAAAGACTGGTCACAATTTGGCCCATTGAACCTCTTTTGAGTGTTGATGACATTATTACAAGCAAAGTTGCAGACATTAACCACAAACGATCTTTTTTGTGAATCGAAATGGGGATTATTTCAAATGCTTAATCATATTGTTTGCTGGCACCTAATTAAGATGGCGTTCAATTTACATGTATATATTCATCTAAGCAATGATAATTAACAATTATCTCAATGAAACAAAGCCTACACTGTCAGTATCATCAAGATGAAATGACGTTTTAGAAAACCTTCTTGATCCTCTTTTTCTTGCCAGTCAAGGCTCGAGAATGAGACTCTCCTGTGCTAGCCACCATATTCACATGTAATTGATCAATCAACAAAAATAGATTGCTGCGATAAATATAATTTAGGGCTAGTTACCTTGAAGCTTATGAATTTATACATAGGAATATTTATATCATACTTTTTTTTTTCACTTTTTCACTACACAATCTATTTCTATCAAATCTAACTCAAACAAATACTCTTAGAACTGATATTTGATCGAAGAATATGACTATGTTTGGACCCAATTTTTAAACTTGTGACCTTTTCAAAACTCTTAACTATAAATACCGCGAATTTGAGCTGCAAAACAGTTGACTGGTTGTAGTTTCTTTATACCAATATGTTAGTACAAATGTATATGAGATTGAGTAATCATATATGACGGGTACAAGCATGCATGACACATGATGATGGTGAAGGAAAAACTCGATTTGCCTCCACGGATTCTCCTGTGGTTTGTTGAATTTTTATGTCTTGTTGGAGGGACCCATTGAAGTATACAATTTGGTTGTAGGGACTGAGATTGGTGATGCTATTATTTGTCCCTTAAATTACATGAGATCTTTGGCCTTTGATTTAGCCGGTCCTAGGCTTAGGACAACTTTTATAAAGCTCCATAGCAACTATATCTTGCACTAACCACTGGACTCAACTTTTTTCTGGTAGCAAATAAAATGAATTATTAAAATTGATAAATTCATAATTTATTAGTATTAAAATTAATTTTAATATTAAAAGATCGTAGGTTCGAAAGTAGATAAAATGAGTTACACAAAAGATTTATAATTTTAATAATAATAAGCGCACATGCGGCAATAAGCTGGAGTAGCTCAGTTGGCTAGAGCGTGTGGCTGTTAACCACAAGGTCGGAGGTTCAAGCCCTTCCTCTAGCGTTTTTCAAATTCTTCCATTTTTCTTTTATTTTGCTTCATGGGTTCATGACTCATTGCCACATTTTTTTCCCTACACCCGTCCTTTAGTTCATGATAACATCAGAAGGCTAATTATCTTCGGTTAAAGAAAAAAAAGAAAAAGAAAGCAATTGAAGACACAAGAAAAGAGTTTAGGAGCATCAAATTGTCTGCTGATGCACAACAAGATTTTGCAACATACCTACATTGTGATCTGGGTCCAACAGCAATCCATCAGAGCTCAATTCCAACGATCGCAAAACAATTTGCGAGGAAGAAATGGCACTAGTGCGACACACGGGACAATTCGAATGTGAATAGAGCCACATATCAATACATTCCAAATGGTAAGAGTGCAAACACTCCGACAATGTTTTTAACTCCTCACCCTCCTCAAACTCACTCAAGCAAATTGCACAAGTGTCCCCTTCTTCTTCTTCATCACCCATCCACCCCACCCCTTTTTGGTGCTTGTAGGCCTGGATGAGCTGGGCAGCCGACTGCTCCATGCTGCTCGGCCCCATGGTCTCCATTATTGGGTCCCTCTCCGGTGGGTTGGCGCGATTCCAATGCCGATTACACTAGCCCATGGAAATGCAGTATAAATTGTTACAACAAATGCTCCTGAGCCAACTCCAATTAGCAGAACGGCAATCTTGGAGTTGAAATCATCTCCATCATCGGTTGACATAATACACGTTTAGTGGTAACTAAATGCTTAGATGAAGCGAATTAAACATTGATTAGTGACGGTGAATACGAGGTTATCATTGTCTAAGTGCATATTATGATGCCTCTAAAGTAAATTACATTATGAATGCAACAAGATGATAGTGTTACCTTGTGACTTTGTTATTAGATTATTGTTTTATTTCTATTAAATGATGCTTACATTAGAAAAAATGGGTTGCCGGCCACAAATTTTTTAGGAAATTACATCTTGTGGTAGCTTTCAGATTACTCTTTTCTCTTTTGCGTCACTAATTGCACTTTTTACATTTGAGGAGCTTTCATATTTACTACGATCAAATTTAACCCAATGGTTGTTTCTTCTTTTAAAATTTTCCAGCTTATTTTTTAATTCAACTTTGTAATCCTTAGCTTGTTTCTGCCTTTTTCCTCCAACTCTATTCTGCTATTTATGTGCACTTTAGGTTTTGATTATTATTTTTTTTAATGCAAATTTTCTCCAGTTGAAATTGATGAGATTATTAAAGTGGAAATTAATTATTTATAAAAAAGACAAAGATTATCGATAGTGAAATTTGTGTTTGCTAATACGGACTTTTAACATATTAAATTTTGTGTTGACTGTATAAGAAAGCAACCCCCAGTTCGCTCGACATAAATGCGGCTTTCAATTTGCATCGATTATTTGTAATTATTAGGCCCAAATTTCTCATGTTCATTCAGACCAATCCAGTCCAATTGGCATGCAGATACGAATGTGACTAACAAAAGATGTCCGTCATGGCCGACGTGACCAATATTTCAACCCAGAGCCCACCGTTGAACATTTCTCAGTACAAAAATGGCTTGATGACAGAAGAATACCAAAATTATTCCAATTGTATTAATTTTGGCCTATTATAAATAGCAAAACAAGACCTAAATTATTCTAATTGCATCAATTTTGTCTTAAACTATCATAAATAGTAAAAAAATGTCCAAACTATACGCATTACATCAAATCTAGCACGGATTAAAATTTCTAATCAACATTGCATTGTTTATATTACCTTGCATTATTTTTTACTAACATGTTTCTACTACCTTACATTAGTTTTTATCAACAAACCTTAAACCTCAACATTAAGGTAATAGAAACAACGCCACTTTATTTGTTATGAGTTTTTTTGACATCAAGCAACGTGTATGACATGTTAGCGTTTTGTTAAGTTCATGTTGATATTTGCAAGAAATTTTAACCCATGGTAGATTTGATATGATGTGTAAATTTGGACATTTTTTTACTATTTATGACACATCAACAATTGTTTGTTAAGTTCATGTTGGCATTTGAAAGAATAATTTTAACTCATGCCAGATTTGATATGATGCGTACAGTTTGGACATTTTTTTGCTATTTATGATGATTCAAACTAAAATTGATACAATTGGAATAACTTCGGCATTTTTTTGCTATTTATGATAGTTTAAACAAAAATTGATACAATTAGAATAGTTTGGGTCTTTTTTTGCTAATTATAATAGTTCAAGCTAAAACTGATATAATTGGAATAGTTTGGGTACTTTTTTGCATTAAGCCAACAAAAATTAAAATGTTTTTCTTATATGTACAATGCATTAAAAATTTAAATAATAAATAATACAATATGCATATACCACAAACAAATACACTCATTATTACACTAATATCACTTGTTTACTCAAGTTGGTTAGTTTTATTAATTCCGCCTTTAAATGAATCAGATGTTGGAATCTTATAACTCGTACGTAAAATCACGAATGTAAAGGTGTTTAGTACTAAGAGCTTTACGTGCATCTTTCTCTTTTTATTAGTGCGTCTCTTTCTTTCTGTTAGAGCCTATAAGTTTACTTGGTATTCTATTATACAATTTGTACTTTGCTTTTTTTTTTGGAAGTCATTTTATTTGCTTTTCCCTTTGATAAAAGGAAAAAAAAATCTCGATTACAATGAGCCACAAGTATTTATAGTGAAAATAAACCAAATCTATTAAGTAATTGATAAAAACAACACACTACTAGGACTATATAACTCCTAAGTCCTAACAAGAATCTCCTAAAGGTACCTAATTAGTTTAATATTACACAAAAAATTACGTAAAACCTTCATTAATCTTGCAGGTACCATTAGTTCCTTGTTGGTTTGGTATTTTATATAGAGTTGTAAACACAAAAGAATACTAATTAATTAATTATATATGAGAAGTTCTCAAATCTATAATAGTCCGATAATGGATTTGGACAGTTGAAGGATGCCTAGTAGTAGACGTAAATCACTAATAAATGGCATATTAACAAGCAAAGACTAATTGTGAACCCACCAACCGGCTACTATTTAGTAAAAGAGTGACGAAGGCACCCGAATAGATAGCAAAAATCCTAAACTCGAACCTAAGTGATAGTGTGAAGTGGGGCGGAATGAAATTTTTACCAATTGATTTACTGTTGAAAAAAACAACAACTGAAGCAGGATTTGAATGAGTTCAGAACCAAATAGGCAGAGACAATGGCTGTGCCAGTTCACGCCTCGTAACAACGTGGCTGATCCGTGTCGGTCTGTTTTGTTTTGTTTGGCCCCGTCGGTGGAACTTGAGTGTCTTTTTTTTTAATATGCTGTTGCTTTTTCGAGCTTAAACATAACACTCCTAGTTGTGATTTGTGAAGTGAAAGATGGAATCTCCAATAATTCTTGCTTTTTTTGCATTATTGCCCTAGTTGCCGGTCTCTCCAATAACTTATCACTTCCATGGCCTGGAACTGGCCAACGCAACGCAATATGTTCTCATACACAACACAACTCAAATCCGTATAAACTTTTTATATAGAGAACTAAAAAGATTTTGTACGTACCAATCACCAATGGATCATTAAGGGTCCAATAATTTGGGTCATCTCAAGCTAGCATTGACAAATTGTTGGGTTCAATTCTCAAAACAAACCAAATGTTGTTGTTAGGGAAGCAGAAAATTTTAGTAGATAACATATAAAAGATAATAATTATTTTATAATATTTTTAAGATGCATTCAATATTCTTAAACAATATATTATAAAGAAACTTTGGGAGATTAAGGACTTCAATTGATAAAATCTAATAAAAAAGAAGGCGATTTTGCTAGAGTATACACCACCAAGTTCGTTGCTATTGACAAGACATAGAAATTAAAGCTATTAATTATATTTAATTTTTAGTTGTAACGTCACGATTGTCATAAAAAAGAAATGTTATGAATGTTTCTCATTCATTCATTGTATGGCATTCTATAAAAAGGCATAAAGAAAACTAGTTGAGGTACGCTCTACTAACCAAATATACTTATACTCTATTGAATTCTTTTCTAACTTGAGAGTCAAAAATTCTCCGGAAAGCAACCTGACCTCATTGTATTTTGTGTGCGCAAGTATCAAGGTGAAATTCACGTTTCCCGATTATTCGAGTATTTATTATTGTTGTTCATTATCCGAGACAACAACAAATCTCTTAATGTAATTAATATGCATAAATCTTAAATTTTTACAACTTTATAGATGGTATACATATATATGTGTGTTATTGTTTCCAAATATAAGATTTGTAACCAGTTGTCTCTCTCTTTTGAAACTTTAACTAGTTACTTATTTCGACTAAATGGTAAAATAAATATAACAAGTCAACCAATATCTTCACTATATTATCACTTCAACCAATATTGCTAACTAAGTGATCCACGAATCATCTCTTTTTAATAAAATATCAAAAGAAGACCTGGATCAGAAAACGCCTGAATATGAATACAGGAACTAACGTAACTAGGGCAATACCGATAAGCAAACTGGTATATACATATGCACACACATAGTATATGCTTCTTAATTTTTATTCAACGTGGTGGTTGATGCGTGCAATAAGTGTGTTATACACATTCAAGTTTGGTATATGTCCTCTAACCAATCCCAAGAGACGCCATCTTTAGTGAACCCTTTTGAAATAAGAAACCTTGGATAAGGCTATGCGTATACAAGCAAAACTCCGAGTATACCAACTCCAATGATATCCTCTCTATATATTTTATTGTAATATTTAGTAACACTGTATCAGAAATAGATGGATATAGGGACCATATATACCGATTCCAGCAAGTTTGATCTAATCTATGATAATCTTCACATCATTCAATTGTTGAAAGTCTGTAAATTCTAATGCATAGTAGATAACGGAGGGTAGATAGTCAATTTTTAAATAAATGTAATTAATTTTACTGAATGATAGACAATACGAACTTGTTTGATCTAAAAAGTTTTTTAATAATTTTCTAAAGTTTAGAAAATAGAAACAATTTTTTTATGGAACACAAGAGTTTCTATAAACTCAATTTTTAATTCTTAGAAAATAAAAACATCGCATAAATAAAATAAAAAAGAATATAGAAAACTACTTTCCATATTGACATGAGATAAGGATGAGACTCAGCCCGCTATAAGACCCACAAGTACACAATCCAAATAGATGGTAGTCAGATGAATGTGCAGTGACCAAATACAACACATGTGATCTTTTCAACTCGGCAAGAACAATCCAGCTCGAATCGACACTTAGATGGCCTTAAATGTTGAAACTCCTGTGGACCCAAACTGAGAAGGTCCATTCTGGACATGATCGTATACTCGGAATAAGGAGGATACAAATTTTTTTGGACCACTTTCACGTGGCAATCCCAGGTTCATTTTAGGAGTACAATTAAGAAAGAATCCTGATCTCTGACATCAACAGTAGCCTGAATCATTGCGCCTTTGTAGCAGACATACGAAGGTTCATTTTAGGAGTACAGTTAAGAAAGGATCCTAATCTCTGACATCAGTAGTAGCCTGAATCATTGCGCCTTCGTAGCAGACATACGAGTCTATACAAAGTCAATACATGAATCAAGGACAAAAAATCTTCTTGGTACTACTGCCATAGATGCAATATCTTAGAAAAAAAATATAATATATATTCTCTTTGTCAAACAAGCCCAATTGAAAGATGAAATTAATGATAGGTCATTTATTAGAACAATTATTGTGAGAGTTGATTTTTGGAATGGACTTTGATAATCTGCAAAATTTAGAAAGAAAAAAAAGGAAGGTTGCTTATAAATTCCAAACACGCTTTTGAATTTGTCAAAAATTCGATTTTGACAATAAGGGAAAAAAAATGAAACGTGACAGTACCATACGCTAGTCTTTTTATCCCGCTCTTTTTCAACTCATAAGTGGAAAATTCAATTAGGATAAGATATTCTTGAGCCGATGCTTTTAGATCTGAGTAAAAAGAAAAGATTCGAATCTTTGGTAAAGTGTTGTTGTTATTCAATTCTGGTTAGCATGTGATCCCTATTAACCAATAAGTTATCACCCGGATACCCCAAAATACAAGAAAAAAGAACCTTGAGGCTTGACCTCACCTAAGACACCAGGTCCAACCTAGGACTAGGACAAAATTCAAGGAAACCTAATCTTATACAGTTGTACCATGTTATTTACTTCCTATCACTACAACCAAATACCACCTGTTTCCTTCAATTATTTTATGCCAAGGACACTAGCCCAAGTCCGTATTTAATTTTGGTAAATTAAATAAAAAAATGTAACTTATTAGATTATATTATAAAAAATAGTTTAGTAAATTAAAAGAAGTGGTTGTTTAATTTTAATAAATTAAACAGTACAAAGTCATAATTTAGTAAATTATATTATAAAAAAGTAGAGAGATTATCAAGTCTTGTTATACAATTCAAATATGCATAAATATATAGAACTTTTAGTGCTAAATGGAGCTAAATTTTATTGACTCTACTTTTATAATATCATTTTAATTTAAATAATTGTGGTTTGGTAACTGTACTGGTTGAGTACCCCTAGTTGAGATTGAAGTCCAAGATTCAAGCCCATTGATAGGCGTGAGCTCGTTTAAATACCTACTCCTAATTAATTGAATGGCTAAAAAATATTTTTATATTAGAGTATTCTCTAGCCTATGCTAACAATATTACTTTTCAAGTTTTTGATAAGTCGTTTTTATTTTTTTTAAGAAAAATGAAATGTTCTCGACCCTTACGGAATAATGAGTCAAAACAAAATAAATTTGCTTATTTTCAAACTTCAACGACATCCTTTATTATTGATTTATAATTAGCATTTAGCATAACGAAAATACACACTAGCCAGACCCAGCACCCCCACCATTAGAGTTGAGTATGAATCGGTTCGGTTCGGAGATTTGAAGATCTCCGGAACTGAACCGATTTTCGGAGATTTGGTTTTCTCTAAAACCGAACCATAACCGAATCTCTGAAATCTCTAAACCGAAATCTTCGAATTTTCGGTTCGGTTTGGTTTGGATTAGAGATTCGGAGATTTCGGTTCAGTTGGATAGATTTCGGTTCGGTTCTTAGAGATTTTTTCAATAGAATTCAATTTAAATACCAAAAATATTCTATTTATCATATCTTAAACATACAAACACAATACAATAATATAAAATTAAATCCCAAATACAATTAAACATCATAAATATATAAAACACATTACAACAACAAAAAATTAAATCCCAAATATAATCTAACATTATAAATACAAAAAACACATTACAACAAACATAAAATTAAATCCCAAATACAATCAAACATTTGAATATTTTTGTACATGTTTGAAAACTTTCGTACGCCTTTGAATATCTTAATACACCTTTGAGCACCTTTAAATATTTTTGTACATCTTTGAACATTTTTGTACACCTTTGAACACATTTGTACACCTATGAACACCTTTGTACACTTTTGAATACTTTTGTACGCCTTTGTACACCTATTAATATTTTTGAACACTTTTGTACACCTATGAATATCTTTGTACATCATCCAAATTTGAACACATATATATACCTTTGAATATCTTTATACATCTTTGAATATCTTCGTACACATTTGTACACCTATGAATACTTTTGAACACTTTTGTACGCATATGAACACATATGAATACCTTTAAACATTTTTCAACACCTATATAGTATATACACTTTTGAATATCTTTGTACATCTTTGAACGCTTATGAACACATTTGAATACTTTTGTACACTTTTGAATACCTTTGTACACTTATGAACACCTTTATATATATTTGAACATCTTTGTACACCTTTGCACACCTATGAATACTTTTGAACACTTTTATACACCTATGAATACCTTTAAACACTTTTGAACACTTATATACACCTTTGAATACCTTTGTACATCTTTGAACATCTCCGTACATCTTTGTACACCCATGAACGCCTATGAATACCTTTGAACACTTTTAAGCACATATATATACTTTTGAATACCTTTATTCACCTTTAAACACCTTGAACACTTTTGTACACCTTTGAACTCTTATGAACACTTTTGTATACTTTTGAACACCTTTGTACATCTATATTCACCTTTGAACACCTAATCACTTATATATACCTTTGAACACCTATATTCACCCTTTGTTTATATATGAACACATATGTACACCTTTTGTTCATATATGTATATAAAAAATTGAACAATTATATTAATGAACAATTATATTAATAATTATATAATTACTAATATAATTGTTCAATTGTACATATATATATATATATGTGTGTGTGTGGGTGTGTACATAACTATATATATACACATATATATATATATATATATATGTGTATATATATGTATATATGTATACACAAACATATATATGTATATATATGTGTATATATATGTATTTTTGGTTCTTTGGTTCAGTTCGGCCCTCGGTTCGGATATTGTTTAAGATTCAGACCCGAACCAAATAAAAATTACGGTTCAGTTCGGTTCGGAGAAAGTCAAAAGTCAACGGTTCTTTTCTGTTCCAGTTCTATTCGGTTCGGTTATCTCGAAGACCTGTGCTCAGCCTTACCCACCACCGCCACCGGCTGTCGCTGAAAAGTACCGTTTACCCTTACCAACGCCAACATAGGTAGAATATCCTTAGGGGTAATTTCGAACATTCGGACAAGGTTCCGTTTGGTGCAAACGAAGAGATCAACATAGCACTCGCTATATTCATCCACAACAACACAAACACTTCCGAACACCCCACAAAGAGACGCCACATTTGACCTCTTCATCTCCGTTAACTAACGTCGTCAGATACTACAAGGCGGCTTTTACTGATGGAGGTGAAGCCCTCGATAACTCCGGCTCTTTAAATCGTACTCCGTTACACCTCTCACTCTCTCTCCCGTTCTGCCTTTTTTTTTTCTCTTTTCTATTCTCTCTCTCTCTAAAAATGGGGATCGAATGTGCAGGTTTATGTTCTGTGTAGATTTGAAGCTCTTTTTTAGGTAATTTTCGAATCTTTCAATTTTTTATTTCTATTATTTCTTTCAATATTAACGAGCTCTTTGACTTTTTAGGGTTAGGGCTATATTTCGATTTGATGGCTTCGATTCTGATTATTGGATTTTTTCTTTGAGATTCGGATTTATTGTTTGGTTAGTGAGAAAGTCCTGGAAAATTATGGCAAGTTTCAATCTTTGTATCTGCGTTCCTGTAAAGTCTAAAGCTTTTAGTTTTTAATACTCTTATCTGCCTTAAACATAAAAAATATACAAATTTAAGATTGGATGTAATTACTGGTGCTTCAGAATGCTTCTTTAGATAATGGTTTTTTTTTTCTTGTAAGAAAGTTTAGATTTGGTTGTCAATGTAATGATTGATTACATGGTCAATGAGGTAATCGTTTAGAAGTTTCACGGTTTGTTTAATCTCTTGTTTTGTTTTGGTTCTTTCTCAGGTCGTTGATGTGGATATGACATTGGTGTGTATATTGCTGTTCCTTGGATCTGTTAATGAACCTTTCTAGATTGTTGAGGTGGGAAGTTTTTAGGATCTGAAAAAATGAAGATAAACATGAGTTGCTTGTTTGGCTTTGTTGATTGACTGAGAATTCTGTGAATATCTGTGGGTTACCTTTGATTTGCAAAGATGTTAGCGAGCTTGTAGTAACCGTGGTGGGATTCTGAATCACATACTCTCAAACCAAAACGAATAGGGGAGAAAGAGAAGTAAAATGGGGGAAGCTCTCATCACGACTTTGTCAATGGAGAACTATCAACCGTCCACACTTTTGTCGATGGATTCGGGTTCTATAACACATGATGAATTGGAGAGAGAGATGAATCGGTCAGTTATCCTTTCACGCCCTCCGGATATCAATCTCCCACTGTCATCTGAGCCTGGCCCACCTCCTTCTTTGGCTTGGAATGAGCTATGTGATATCTTAGAGGTAGGTCTTGGACCTCAGATTTATGAAGCTGAGACTGTTGTTAATGTCCCTAAAGCCACGAAGAAGTGTACAAAACGGCTTGATAGCATTTGGGGTGCCTGGTTCTTCTTTAGCTTCTATTTCAAGCCTGTTTTGAATGA
>CAODLS012151419.1:0-17773 GCA_948243855.1 Flueggea neowawraea
TCTTACAATAAAGGAGCAGAATCGGGTTATATTCACTTCAAAGAACCAGATTCCATCATAAAGGCCCGTGCTGCTGCAGAGTTTGTTAAAGGAGTCAATGTTAAGAAATCCTTTGTCTATTTTGAGCCAGTTACTGGTAGGCACTCTCCTATGAATATAATTTTCAATCATGCAATATCATTGATTAGGCGTATTGCTAGGTGATGTTTGAAAACTTCAGAAAGGTGTAAAAATGTCTTTGTGGTTGTTTCGAATATCTCCAAAAATATTTGTTGTCATTTGAGCCAACAATATTTATTGTCATTTGAGTTACTAGTTTAGATTTTAAATATATGGAATTAATTTGAATTTTTTAAATAACATTTTTATATTGGAATTTAAAATGTTTTTTTATAATTTAAAATATAAATGTTAAAGAACAATGTAGACCTAATTATTACAGAAAAATAAAAATAAAAACAAATAAAAGGATTTTTCCAGATTCCATCAATTTGGCCATTAGATCTCCCTTATTCCCTCACTGCCCTCAAATACAATACTAACCCACACCCTCCAAATACATTGCTGAGAAAGGCAACAAAATCAAACTCATGCTCTTCTTTGCCTTTTCCTCCTTCTTTCCCTCTATATATCCCTTCCCTCAACACATTCTCACTTGATCATCTTCCCCATTTTTACTTATAACCCTAAAAACCATGGAACCTTATAACTCAAACCACCAACACCATCTTCAAGAAAATCAAGAGCAAGAAGAAGACCATGAAGAAGCTCCTTCTCTCTGTGACCTTCCTCTCAATGAAGCCTCCAGCCACGTCACCACTCCCTCTACTCGAAGATCCTCGTCCGACCCACCTCCACCCCCGCCCGATCAGTTCTTTGAATTTTTCAGTGACTTCAAAAGCGACATGTCGTCCGCCGAAGACATAATTTTCCACGGAAAGCTCGTCCCTTTCAAACATAAACAACACTACTACTCGACCACACTTCCACCACCCAACGACACCAAGCCCCTGCCGCTACGCCGCCGATCGGAATCGCTCTCCTTACTCCAAACCTCCGTGACTCGCTCCAGCAGCACCAAATCCTCGCTCATGAGGACAAGTCGTTCTCTTAACGATTACCAAAAGCTCGGAAGCTTCAAAACGCCGTCGTTTTCTGTACCTGACGTGGATAGAAGCAATTCTTCGGTTAGAAAAGGCGATGTTTCGGTTAAGAAAGTTCCGGTGAAGCCGCGGTGGTATGCGATGTTGTTTGGGGTGGTGTCACCGCCGACGGAAATGGAGCTTAGGGATATAAAGAGCAGGCAAATCCGCCGGAATAATTTCGCTATGTTCCCGCCGGTTGACGGCGGCGAACGGCGGAGTTCTTGCCGGTTGTTGAAAGTGCTGAGTTGTAAGGATCATGCGAGTGTTGCTGTTGCGACGTCGTATTGTATGTCACAGGCCCAGGTATGACGAATATCAAAAAACAATTCAAGTTTTTATTGCTTTTTGACAATTTTAGACATGATAAATTGTGGCGTGAGGGTTGAAAGGAAAGGGTAAATTAGTGATTTGGGTGATGGCTTGGATTTGAGTTGATATATATATAATTGTGACTTTACGTAGAAGAAATGATAGGCTACAGCGACGGAGCATGGGTGATGATGTATCTTTTTTATTTGTAAATTTGTAGTAATTGATAATTTATTTAACGTTTTTTTAATATTTCTTTGGACGTGGAGGAATTAATGTGTAAATCGGTGGTGACCAGAGAAGGAAATCAATGGTGATCACGAGAATCCCGACTAGGACATGGAAATCCAAAGTGTTTATTATTTGTTTAATTTTATGACACATAAATTTAATATTTATCAAACTTTTCTTCAGGGCCAAATATTTAATGTAAGGAGTTTAAAATTTTTGGTATTTGTTAATATGATAAAAAATATGAAAAAACTTGAGGCCTGGAAACGCATTAGCGTTTGTACTAGGAATCCCATTTTTTGAGGTATCTATCAAATTTTCGAATCCAAATTCGCCTGAGCTCGTTAAGTCGCAGGACAGTCCAAAATACCGGATGCAATATGCAAAAAGAAATTAAAAATTTAATAATGAGATTTTTATTGACATATAAATTTTATACTATTCAAATTTAAATTAGTCAAATTTTAAATAATATCTATATAACGAGTGATTCAATAAAAAAAAAGTAAAATTTATTATTATTATTATTATTATTATTATTTTAGATTGAAGAAGGAATAACAGGAAAATATTATTTACTGGTAGATTGAGTGATTTATATATAATATTTTATTTTGAAGAGGTGATTATATATAATATTAAAAATTAGAAAAAGTTAAAGGAGATGTTGCTTGAATTAGAATAGGATGAGAATTATGATAAAGAATGTTGGAGTATAGTGATTATATCAAGGATGGTGAATTTGGCTTTTTGTAGAGTGGGAGGAGCCACCTGCCTGCATGCGTCTTATAACAAGATAACGACATGTTTTTCTCTTTTATTGTTGTCTTCATCAAGTAGGTTTAATTTTATGTCAAAATTTCACTTCAAATTACAATGCATGTTTTATTTGCTCCTTCAAATCCAAGCTGCAAATATTTGATTTTCTTGTTGCGTATTCATTGGTTGAATGCATTTACAACGTTGACAAAGCTAACTAAGGTCCATCTGCTCTAAAAAAATAAGTTTTTCTTAAAGTTTTTTTATTGAATATAATGAACATATAATTAAATATGTTTTTTTTATGAAATGCTGAAGAATTAGAAATTAGTAGTGTACTATAACATTTCAACTAGGTTAACACCTCAATAACACCGTATTTATGCTCTTAAGTCCCAAATTATTATTAATAGAAATTAAAAATCCAATACAAAATGGAAACAAAAAAGGAGGTTACACAAAACCGATAGCACTCCCTAGAACAAAAATTATTACAATCATAGGTAAAGTAACGGGCAAGTCAACGCTTCGGTCGCCTAGGAAGTTGTCGATGTGCAACCTGTTCGTCAGAGTTATTTCTGGTTTTCCGGGACAAAGGTGTAATCCAATCACCTTCCTCGTCTTCAACTTTATCCGCCCTTGATTTATAAGTCATGGCTCCTTCATTGTCTTCATTTTGACTGTCCTCCGCATGAGTTGAACAATCCATTTCAGAGTTATGCCCACCATTGTTATTGGGCCGGACTCCATTGATACTAGCCTGATATCCAACATGTTGAGTGTCATGTACCTTTGGCTGCAAATGTGTCATCTCAGTTGTGTGCAACTGAGGTTCTTATCGTGGATCTTGTTCAACTATACATTATTGAGGATCAACGGACACACCCTCCTTAGGATATAATTAAAAATGATACCATTCTTATAATTACTTTTTTTAAAACACGTATTTATTATTATAAAACAACGTAATTGTTATTCTCTATTTTTCATAAAGAGTGTTTTTTTAAGATTTTACTCCGCACACATATTAAAAAGAATTGGAGTACATTAACCATAATACTAATTTATTATATTATCCATATTAATGACTTCTCAAAAAATATAAATTATTTATTGTTAGTTATTAATTATAAGGGTATATTTGAACATTTATATTCAAAACTTTCTTGATTTTGTAAAATATCACTTATTTTTAACAAAAAAATTCTAAAAATTCACGTTTTGTGAAAAGGAAAGACTACTATACAAATTGACCAATTTATCATTTTTCAAGGTTGCTTTTTTATCAATATTTCTTCTTCGTTTTTTCTCGGTTAATAAATACTTGTTGTAGTAATATATATCCTCCTACTAATAGAACTTCCGACTACATTGATGTTGTAATAATGAATAGGATTAACACTTGACAAGAAAATGCAGAAATTATTCTTAATTTCTTAAATTAATAAGTAAAAACTTATACGTTATACGTTAGGTTTAGAATTCAAATCTCATTAGAAATGACTATTAAAAGAAAACAAATAATTCACTATAACTTTTAAAATATACTCCCTCCATCTCATAAAGATAGACAACAATATTTTTTTACAAAGATTAAAAAAAATTAGGTAGAATTATTAATTTTAGTAGAAATTTTCAAAAATATCCTTATAGTAATCCAATGAGTGGTTAATAATATAATTTACTATGCAATTAAGTAGGACAATATTGTACAATTGACATAATTATTAGTATTGAAAAGGAAATAAGCCTATAATTTGAGACATACTAAAAAGGAAACTTGGCCTATTTTTATGGGACGAAGTGAATATATATATATATATATATATATAGAAGGAATGTACAATAAGCGGTTTTAAGTCAGATTCAAAGTGTGGTTTTACGCTTGTGGTAGCATTAATTTCAATATTGTTTTAGCATTTATGCCAAGTTTGGTTGAATATTTCGTTCTGTATATATATTGGGCAACTACCAACAGTTTTTTCGGCCAACAGTTCAATAGAAATACTGAACAAAAATGAGATCAATTATATGAATCATGAGGGCATGGCCGAAAAAGGCATATATATACAATAATGAGTATGAAACCTGTCTTTGAAGTGAAAGTCTTTATGTGGTACTTATTTATTTGTTAGATCATCTACTATTTGAATATTTTCATGATATATAACTAATTTAGATTCAAGTTAAGGTAAAATGATAATCAGCATTAAGACTCTCTTATTAAATTTTAAGACTTTATCACGCTGAAAAATTAGAATTGAAAATTTTCTATAATTAACGAAAAAAAGAGTTTGTGTTGCTCCACCAAAGCTTACAATATGAGTACATTAATTCTGGTTTATGAAGCAATGAATAAGTAATGTTTCACTTCCAATACCAAATCATAGTATTCATATTATTTTGTCAACAATGATAATGCTGGAAAATAATGGGTTTGACCACAATGAACGAGTCAATGTGGAACATTTTGCCCTAAACATATGTGGAAATAAATGATATCGACGTGGATATTTCAGTACCAGAAGTTGATGTGTACATCGTTTAATTATCTAATGCACAAAAACGAACATCTTTAATATTCGAACAGTAAGAAAAAAAAAAGAAAATAGCTTCTTAATTATAATTTTATACAATGCATTGCACTTTTTATATTTTCATTTTAACATTTAAAACTTACTAAAAATTATTTATAAATTCTACCACTTTTTACTGGTTTTTTTCTGTTAAATATGACGTACGTACCGATAATAGTTATAATATATATAAATTGCTACATAACGCTAATGTAGCTTTAACATCACAACAATATTTAACCAAAAATAAATAGTTAAATGCTACCGGTGATCAATTTACAAATAATTAAAAATATTATGTCCTTTTCTTTGACGATTAGCTTACAAAAATTGTCTAACTCTTAATTTGTAGTTAGCTAATTGCACAAATTGGGCGTGATTAATTTAGTATTTAAACTTTTGGTTTTTTTAATAATTGTTTTTATGAGATTAACTTTTAGTTTTATATTGAGCCTTACAGAAAATTAATATCTTTAATCTAATATTTTAGTGTTGAAAGGTGATTTTAATACTATTGGACTACGAATAATATATATTTGTTGTTCGCTAATTACTTAGAGAAAAAGTATTTTTTGAAATCTAAAAACACTTAAAGAGAAAATTATTTTATACACATATGTAATGCTTCATATGCATGGTAGACTTGGTGGGGGGGAAATGGAAACTTAATTTCAGTGGTAGCAATGCATGGAAGATCATTTTTAAAGGCAATGTCACATCATTTTGTTGTTGCACTTCAGAAGTGCAATTCTCAGTCGTAAAAACTGATTCATTATACTCAGAGGTGTTTAAATGTGATACATTACAACAATAAAGTATCATTGATTAATAAATTTAATTGATCGTATAATAAGATATAACTTTTTTCGAAAAGTTGCAATCTAATTACTTAATAAATAACATATAATTACCCATGAGATGTAGTTCAACTAATTTTTAAGAAAATATTGATTTGTACCTATTCAAATCTCTAAGAATTAATTCTTAGAATACTCGAGCCTCAAGGGGTTGGACTTGGCGGTAATCAACTAACGTTTACAATTGGACGTTCTAGGTTCGACCTTGGTGGAAGTAGAGGATAAAATAATTGATTTGGACTTTCGTCCACCCCTTTACTTTTTTAGGAAAAAAAATCTTAGAATACTCGAGACTATGGTTGAGAAATATGCCTTAACTACGTTAGGGTCAAACCAAAAAGAAGGAAATAATAACATATAATTTGTATGTTATTATTTCTTTCTTTACACAAGCACTACTATTATTATATGCTAATCGTGAATTCCGCTAATCTTTTGCTACTTGACTTTGAGTTTCTTTAATTATGGTCCGTAGACTTGAAGAGTACGTAAGGCTAAACTGATTGTAACTACTAATTAGTTAGAAGACCACTTCGTAGTGCTTATTTTCGTCGTATCAATCACTACATCCATTGATTAATCTTGGATAACAAGAATTCGTTCATAAGATGATAGTAATAAATAGTCTAGAGTTACATGATTAGTTTAACTATTTAATTTTCATTACTTTGCGACGTGGTCAATTGCTAATTGTCATGACGTTATAACAAATCAACTTCAGTTTGGACAAGACGACGACTTCTAAATGTTTTTAGGGATTTAACTATTTAGTCCCTGAGGTTTGATCAATCATACACTTTAGTCATCATAGTTTGAAGACCATCTAAAAGGCGTCAGACGGTATTTAGGGTTAATTTTCAAACAATGTAGTTTGTTTTTTCACAAAGTAACTAAGAGCTCGGCGTGGTTCTATTGCTACTGAGGAAAGAAAACGAAATCTTACTTCTAATCTTCGTTCTCTTTTCAAGGTAAGTTGTAAATTCTATATTTCTTTTAGTTTCTATTTGAAAAAAAAAATATAGTATCTTGAAACAAACTGAATCCTGAAGTGGAGAATTGGAAACATTGTAATGGCCAATGGTTAACGTTGTGAACTGGTAATCATGTGTATTGGTATCATCATTTAAAATTAGTAACATTTTAATGGGTATTTTCAATTCATAAATATGGTGTAAAAACTGAACTGGTAAGCGTGAATATTGTATTTGTGTTATTTTTTTGTCTAAACGTGTATAGTTACAACGACAGTAGAAATACAAAGCTGCCATTAAGTTATAGATTGATAATGAAAATTTCTAGCCTTTTGCGATCTCTGATTATTTTACAGTTGATGAATCAAGAACAACATTATTTGCATAACGTAGGGACTAATTGCTATGTTTCAACATAACTACAAGGACTAATTTGCTGTGCGTAACTAGAACAGAAGGACGTATTTGCATAAACAACCACCTGAGGGTATTTCGGGAACAGTATTCGTATCTCCATGACATTTTCTGACAAGTCAGCGTTTTCGTAATGGATCTGTAATGATTAGTCAACGGAAGGACCAAAGTTGCTTTTCTTTAAACAAAAAAGAAGGACGAACTTATATGGTTTTCAAAATACTAGGATGAAAGTGTAGGATTGATTAAACCTCAGGGATTAAACAGTTAAATTCCCAAGTTTTTGTAGGTGGCGTTGGTAAAATATACCTTAATAATACTGCCTACGTTCCAAAATTTTAGTCCATTTTTCTTTCATTGATTGTTCTAAAATGCAGTTTACTTTTTATTTTTAACTGTACTTTTAGAATAAATTTTTTATAATGTCCTCTAATAAATACATCAAATTTTGTTCCACTTTTGAAAAATAAACATATACCCCTATTATTTCAATTTGATTGGTACTAACTACTTTTCACAAGAATTAAGAAATGATAGTTTTAGTATTTAAAATTATTTAATTCTATACCCATTTATGCCATTTGACTAATTGTGTTGGTAATTAATGAATTAGTTGAAATAAAGATTAAATAAGGATAAACTTGTAATTTTGTTAATAGTAAATGCAAGAAAAAAAAGAAAATATGCCTATATTTTGGAACATCTAAAATAAAAAGTGTATCTATTAAATTAGGACGAAGAGAGTAATAAAAATTCTTTAAATGCAAATGAATGAAAAAATAAGGGTAATTTAGGAAAGAAGACTAAAATTGATTAATTTTTTTAATACTTGCATTTATAAAATGGACTAAAATTATAAAACAGAAGGAGTAAAATATTACAAAAATGAAGCTTGAAGAAACCAAAACCTAGCATAGTTGGGGAGAAGAAAAGTGGAAAAATAACTTCTAAAGAAAATAGAAAAAGTAATATAATTTGGTTAAATTTTGGACTTCTACTTTTTGAAAAGTTAAAAATCCAACTTCTTTGAGTACTAGGGAGCTAATTTCCCATTAACCCCTAGATAAGTTGTCCTTTTATAGGGAAGCCAAATTTCTTTCCCAAATTATCCACGATATCATATTGTCTTCTGTTTTAACATAGTCCACCAAATCCTACCCTCAATTTTTATACGAGGGTCTTTGGGTGGTTATAGTGCGAGCAACGATCACGATCTAACTGTAAAACTCAAATCCATCGTAGTGATTCGAATGGTAAAACTCTTTTGCTATTAGGGAAAACAAATTGGGAAGTTATTCTTGTGGAAGTGGCAGGTTGGCTCCCAAGGAAGGTGACACACCTTTGGGTTTGAATGGTTGGAGCCCCAAAACACAGTGGTGGGCAGTAGGGTCTCTACTCAGGAACCACAATTAGGATGATGAGATGGAAGGGTGCCGCGAATGTCTAAGGAAGGAAGGTTGATTTAGCTAGGTTGGGTGGTGAAGGTACTTCATCAGAAGGATGCTGGTGGTAGAGGAGGGCTTTAATCCTCTCCTTCCCCCCAATGTCTAAGCGTTTCTTGGGTTTTAGCTGTCCATGGTGGTTAGTCGTTAGAGCCTGTTTTGATTCAGTTTTATGGCTTCTTTGCCCTTTCTTGTTATTATGTTTATCGAGTTTCCGCCAAGGTTTTTCTTGCTCCAACGAATCATAGTTATGGTCTTTTTTGGCTCCATCATTCAGTTCAGTCTGATTTAGCTCTTAGTAATTTGCACTGCACATTTGATTTGCAATGATATTCATCACCCCCAGTCAATACAACAAAAAAAAAAACGAAAGAAAAACTGTTATAGCAAATGAGAAGAGTCGACAAGAAGGTAGGAGGTGGGGGTTATAGGAGACCATAATGGGGAGAGGAAGGGGTGAATACTGAATAAGCCATTCATTCAGGAACATACTTTCCTCGATGAGCCATTCAGAAGGTAGAAGGGTTCACAATATTATTAACTCAATCAAACATGAAAAATACACAGCTTTTAAATAGCTCCTAAGCCTAAAGATTCCACAACAAAAGCAGCAACATACTTTCCTCAATGAGCCCATAAATGGAATCCTTAAGCATCATTTAACTTCTAAATATCTATGCAAAAACAAGTTACCTTAAAAATCGATGAACATCAAAGAACTTCATACTGCATTCATTAAGATTTAGAATGAACTTAAAATTTTAAGCAAACCTGCTATATGTTCATCGGTATTCAGCTGTTAGTCAAGTATTACTAAAACCAAAATGAATGAAGACCTCAGACAACGCTAATTACCACTTCATTTATGCCAACAAATTGCACAAGATGGCCTGATCATGGAAGGTAAACTAAGAGAACAAGATTACCTTGTCTGAAACTCCCGCACCCTGCCGCAGAAAGAACAGTGCGCGTTGCACGTGTAGGTAGTGCTTCAGGGGTAGAAATACATGAGCAGAAACATAGCAGTTGAAGAAAGTGAAAGAATACAAAGTTACAAACTTCTGCTTTAGAAGGCCAAGGGAACCACCATCCATCAGAATCTGGAGAACTTACTGAAGGCATAACTATACAACCTCATTACAACCTTTGTTTTTGAAATTCCACCGTTAAACTTTTCCATTCATATACTGTATTTTAGATCTTTCCATAGCCTAGTTAGACATTAAAGATAACACATCGCTAGTGATGCACACGGATACACAACCATCAAAACTCCAGTCACATATTGGTCAGAATTAAAGGAAATAACCCATCAAAATGCACTGATAATAAGGACTTTGATTTTTCAGCAAATCTATCTGACGTTTACATCATAACATTATAATATTTATGCATGAAATAGGAACTAACATAATCAAATTCAACTCTAGAAGAATTGAACATTGAGACAAAAGTGAAAATTGCCTAGTAAAATTGTGAAATAATAGCATTAAGAAACAATTTATTTGTTTGTGACCAACTCAAATGCCCCAACTCCACAGAGCCAATTCATGAGTTGCATGGATAGCATTCTCAAAGCAACACACCCAAATCAAACTGGTTTCATTCTCGTAAAGTCAAGCACTCCATTCATCAATCAAAGCACTAGCCTAGCACACATGAATGCACCAGAAATCTATCTTATCCAGCATATTTTGTCTTACATGATTACCAACTAGCCTGGTAATCCATGTGTAAGGAACTGATAATCAAAGTATAACAAAGCGATAACCAACGTACAAGAAATTCTCAACAGCCTTGCTAAATGCCATTCACTGAGATTTGAGAATCATCACCCCAGAAAAAACAGAATCACTTCCCACACCATTTGACCCCCAGGGAACTTAAGGCAAGACGGGTCTAATTTGGACATTCCTCACCAACAAGTATTTGTTTAAGGAAAGTATCAGCTTGATGTTTGAGTTTATAAACGTCTATGAAGTTCAAAACACATACAGAGAAAAAGCGAACAGCATTTACTATCAATTGAAAGAATTCACAAGTTAATGACAAAATAATCAAATAGATCTCACAAAATTCTCGATCTAAGATACAAGCTCAATATCAAAGAATGCTACACATGGTAACCACAAGTGTCCAAATGACGAAAAAGAAGAGGAAAAACGAAACACAACAAACTGTAAGGTGGCAACCGTATTATTATTTGTCAATTGCAAATATAAACTCCACTGTGATACCTGTAACTAACCTCATAAAAGTCAGTTTTACCCTCAGTAGCCGGCCGCAGACAAATTCCAGATAATGAAGTGGCCCCTTGAATGGAAAATTTAACATAACCAAACACCTCAATATCTTCTTCACCCTCTCCTTCTTTTGAATCTACTGGCATCCTTGCCCTCAATTTACCAGGAGAACCTTTGAGTGGAATCTCAGATACATGCCATTTCAATTCCCTCTCAGACCTATTCAACACAGCTTTGGGCGAAACCTTTAACAACGTTGGATCAACAGGTAGTTTCAAAATGAATGTCACATCCGCCAAAGGAACCATCAAATCCGGATTCGAAACATACTGAATCATCACGGAGAGCAATGTGCCACTATGACGTTGTATTAGACGCACCCTCAGTGGCACTGGGGTTAGCCGGGGCAACAAACTATATTTCAACAGAGGTATAGGTTCATCGGATGCCGCAGTCCTCACATGAAACATGCCATTACCTAAACTACTAACCTTCGAACTGTGCATAACAAATCTCTTAACCGCACTAGTGTTATCAACCCGGAAAGAAAATTCAGCCTCTTTATCACCAGCATTTTTGGGGGGTAATGTTTTTAAATAAACTACACCCATCAAACCAACTCTAGCAACCAATGATTCCCTAAATTCCGCACTGATCTCCTCAACAATATACATCTCAGGACCTTTCATTTCAGTTTTTGAAACCAAAAGATTCTCAAGAGGAGTACCTGAAGCATCTCCGCTAGCAGCCTTAGTTGCTGGAGTAGCATCAGCGCCAGTTTGCAACAATTCAAGTCCACCAAGACCTTGTTGTTTAGGAACTTTCTTTGGTCCAACAAACTCGGAAGCATCCAACCCACCACCCCAAGCGTCACCAAACCCTTCAAAAGTCTCTCCCAACGAAGCCTGCTCATTGTTAAACTCAATTCCACCGTAATCCCCTTCAAACCCTTCAACACTGATATGCGTAGCTTGCGTTGCCTCGGCTGGAAGCAATGTAGTAACCTCCAACCCGGCCAACGCAAGACTCAAATCGGAAGCCCGATTCTTATCCTTCTTAAACTCATCAACAAGCTTCTCCTCCTTATTAACGGTATCACTCGCAGCGAATGGATCTTTCGCTGCCTCCGGCTCCTCCTGCTTCTCCGGCTGCTCTGGCGGCGCCTCACCTGCAGCCACCACAGATGCTAAGCTCGCAGCCACCTCATTCCCGGCAGCGATTGTCTCCGCCGGGAGCTCAAACCTCGCACCCGAAAATGCCTCCACATTAGCCTGGTGCTCGGTTGAAGCTCCCTCGAAAGACAGCCACGTGTCAGCGCCACGGATTTTGTTCTCTGTATCCAACGCCGAATGTACCATCTTCGCAATCCCATCTCCGTGCATCGAAGCCAACATTGCCGCGAGCCTTATGTTGCTAACGCCACGTAGGACTATATCCAGCGCCATGTAGATCTCAGCGTATTTCCGACTGAGCTTCTCGGGAGTGACATCAACGCCACGACAGGCCGTTACAATAACGCTAACGGCTTGATTAACGATGTGAATACACTCGAAGACATTAACGGAGTTATCGTGGTCTGCAATTGTGACTCCGAGGGCGTAGATCCCGTTGACGAGGCGGTAAACGACTCGGTAACGGCTCTCAACGCCGACGATGAGCTGGCCACTGGAGGCGGCGAGGGGATCATCGCCGAGGGAGGCGATGGAGTCGGTGGACAAAGAGGATGGTTCGTCAGAAGATTCAGTTTGAGGGTGGTGCTGCTGGTGGTGTTTGGTGGCGGCGAAGGCGAGGCGCGTGTGACGGAAGGCGGAGGTGGCTACGAGGGCGCGTGCGGGTGGGAACCACTCGCGGGTTTGGAGGAGGATGTCGGATCCGTTAGAGGGCTGGAGAGCGATGGCTAAGCACGACATGGTGGTGGTGGATGGATCCGATTGGGTAGGATCCAATCCAGGATTGGAATTGGAGCTTTAGGTTTGAATTAATTGTAAAGTAGAAGAGTGGAAAGGCTCAGTGAGCGGTGGTTGGAGAAATGTGAGATGCAGATAGGAGCCGATCGGATCCGGTTTGTTATGAGTCGGAGCGATATGACCAGCAGGATGATGTGTTTTTATGGGCCTGTAAATTGAATGAGCCAGTTTTGAAGCCCAACGAGTTTTAAATTTTGTGATAATTACTTTGTATATTATTAATAGTTTCTAATATTTTGTACTCGCAAACCACTTATGTATATTATATGTCCACCTTTATATATTTGTCATTCACTTTTAAAATTTTTAAATTTTCTTTTAAAATTTTTAATATTTTTCCATTATAATAGTTGCTCATTTTCTCGCGTCTCTCTCTCTCTCTCTTCCCTATTATCTTTCTCTTTCACAGCCTTAAACATCGTCTCTCTCATTCATCCTCATCGGCCTCCAACTCTCTCCTCTGTTTTCTGCCAATAAAATCTGCTACTCTCTCTCTCCTCTTTCTCTTTCGCATCCTTGAACCTCGCCTCTTTCTCTCTCGTCTTTGCTACGGATTTGATTTGTTTTGGTGGTGTAAGAAGAAAAGAAGGAAGCAAATGACTCTTTTGGCAGCGGTTAGGGTTTCTACCCTAGTTTTACTGATTTGATTTGTTTTGGTGGTGTAAGAAGAAAAGAAGGAAGCAAATGACTTCTTTGGCGACGGTACCTTGTGCCTTTATCTTTCTTAAAAAAAATATTTGAAAATTGTTTATAACTTATTTATATGTTATTTATAAATATTCAAAAAGTTGTTTATAAATTGTTTTGAAAGTCGTTTAAAAGTGTTTATAACTTGTTTGTAAATTTTTTCATAACTTGTTTATGTTCAAGATCAATGGATAACATTCAAGTTGTCTACGGTTCCTCCGGGCCTTGTCGGTGCTTTTGATCCAGATCAAAGTTAAAAGTTTCTAGAATTAAGCTGCGTGAGAATGTTAATAATGTGTTTGGAGAGATTCTTTGTTGTTTTCTTTCTAGAGTAAGAGAGAAGACCACGTTCGAAATAGTGGGAGATTCAGATCGAAGTTAAAAATTAGAGTTTTTTGTTTATTTGTTATTTATATTTGTTTATTTTTTGTTTATATTTGTTTAAATATTGTATATATGTTGTTTATAAACAACATTTAATCAATTTTGATCAAGATATAAACATAAAATAATATATAAACAGATATAAATAACATATAAACAGATATAAATAAATATAAACAACATATAAATAGATATAAACAATATATAAATAGATATAAATAATATATAAATAGATATAAACAAATATAAATAACATATAAACAACATATAAAAAATATAAATAACATATAAACAACTTATAAATAAGTCCTAAACAAGTTTCAAAAAATCCATAAAAGTGTAGTTCAGAAATTTTTCGTGTGGCATGTGTTTTTAATTTTGATTTTTCAAACCGCACATGTTTAATTTCTAATTGATTAGGCCACAATATAGAAATTTCAGGACATGTGTTTGTAATATTGTATTATGGGTCCAATGTATATGTTGTTGGCCTTTAAATTTTCTTCTTAAATATTTTTTTAAGAGTAATTGTCGTGTACATGTAGAATGAAATTGAAAATTAAGCGTGTACGGTACCCAAAATTTAAATTAAAGATTTTTTGCAAAATTATAGGCATAATTTTTTGAATTTTAATATTCCACCTAGATCATACAAATACATGTATTATTTTTTAATTATAATTTCTCAAAACATATATTTTTTTAGTTGTTTTATTTTATATATATATAAAAGCTTGCATGTAAATGTTATCAATAATACCAGTAACAATAATGTAATACAGAGATATGGGACCGATAACACTAATGTGCATATGGCACAAATAACAATGATGATTGTGGGTCTCGCCACTAATGAAAATCAAATCATGTATTGGGTCAGAACACATGACTACCCAATTAACCCGGTAACAAGGGCTTTGACTATATATATATATATATATATATATTCAAAGGTAGAATATTGATTATTAACAGACATAATCAGTTTATTAATTAAGTCAATCATTAATTATTCAAAATTCAGAATATAGTCAACACAGCAAAAACAAATAAGATTTCGATACACAACCTATGTGTGTAGTCATCCACTTACCCGGATGTCCAAGCAATATCGCCAGTCAAGACCCACTAGCCGGTGACTGATCTCACTGGCAGAAACACAAAACTGAACAATAATATCAAGTAAGCAAAGCTATCAGAAACAAATCAAAGTAGGGAGCTAATACTATGGCTGTACTAAGTGTAAATGTATATGTAATTTTAAATGCTCAAACAAACCCTGAAAATCCTTTTCGGGCCAAATTCTAACATAATAATAATAAATCATCAAAAATCCACAAATATATAATTTAATTATCTAAATATACAAAATTCTACTTTAGTCCCCAAATGTACAATATCACTTTTGGTCCTCCAAAGGTAAATTACACAAATAGTCCAGCTTTTGGTTCAACAGATATAAATCAATTCCAATCACCCACATTGGTTAATATCAACCTCCTAAGTATGAATCCATCATCCTTTACAAGAATCAAACACCAAATCATCAAGAAATCTCAACATCAAATTCGTATTTCTTTAGCCCATCAAAATAACTCATTAAATCACAACACCCAACTCAAATCCAAGCATTTCTAACTCTTATCTATAAAGATATATCAGAAACAACTCCAAATCTAATAAGAAAATCCCAAAAATTTGAAACTCTAGCTCAAGAACAACCCATTTCGTTCAAACACAAAAACCTCCAAAACCAAACTTGAAATCCTTTGATTTCGCCCTCAAACAATCATAAACCAACAACATTTAACTCCCATTACAACAGAAAAATGAAATCCAAGCCAAATCCCCAATTTCGTTCGAAACCCTAATTGAACAAATGTGAAGCAAGAATGATGAAAACAAGAGATTAAATGATGTTTCTTACCTCAAGAATCAAAGTGGAAGCAATGAAAATGATGGAGGATAAAGAGAAATCAATTAGAGAGAGATTATGGTAGGTGAGGTGAGTTATGGCCGAAGAAGAGGGCGGATGGAGGTATTTATAACCCAACTCGATGAAACACAATGTTTCTCCCAAAATCACCCAGAATTGACTCTCTTAAATGTGCAACACCTCTACTACGCACGTAGCATAAGTCTTACGTGCATAGACGTGCACACAACTTACGATTCAAACCAGTTATGTGACTTTCAAACCTAGATCTATGATCAACATGCGTAACATCTTTATTATGCACGTAACACCATATAACGCGCATAAAATGTCTCTAACGTGCGTAAACGAGGCAAGCCAAATCCACTTCAAACATAAAACATCATCTAAGTGCACAGAAGCCCTACAATGCCCATAGTATGCCTCCAGCTTGCTCTATACTCAGAAAACTCTACTTCTAAGGCTTTTTCAACTTAGGATCATTTACACCATCATTTCCGAGATCAACCAAGCACCATAACTCACTAAAGTAGTGCATGAACTATCTCCGTAAACCCCAAAGCACTATAGAATCAAATGAAGTTCTACAACAATCATATAGAAACGGGCGGGGTATTACACGTATTTTTTAAAATGCGAAAATACTAAAACTTAGTTTTAAAAGTACCACAACTTTGAAACTAAATCTTAAAAATGTCATTTCTATTTAATATATAAGGTCAAAATATCGTTTCGCTTCAAATTTTTTGTCTGCCACTTTCTCTCTCCTCATTTTCTCTTTGCTAATTGCTCTCTTCCTCTCTCTCTGTCTCTCTCTCGAAATAAACCTTAGATGCTCTCCTTTGTCGCCTTCGATCTTCGTCGCTCGTCTCTCTCGCTTCGTCTCTGCCAGTGTCCTCTCGCTTCGAACTTTGGCGTTGTTCACTCTCGATTCGCCTCTCTTGCTCCTCTAGCCTTTGATAGAAGATGTTGTCCTTTCTCGCCTTCAAAACTGGAGGCACCACCACTAACGAGACCATATGATGAGGCGGCTGCGACGATGGATATGAGAGAGCTAGGGTTTCGAAAAAAAATAGGAAGGGGACATATGTGTTTGTATTATTATTTCTAGATATTTAATTAGTTTTACTTAATAATTCTTTTTTTGGCATCATTTTCATTTTTTGTTGGTTTTCTCTTCTGTAGGGATTGCGGGAAGTAGGTTTACTTGGGTAAGAACAGTCATTAACATTGAATTTTTTATTTAATACGTAAATATGTTATTAGTTGTTGCTTATGTTGAATTTTTATTGTGCTTATGTTGCATCTTTATTGTAGCCTACAATTTGTAGGAGGTTTGGATATTGTGCATGCTACAGCGATGTAGGTAATGATGGAATTTGATTTTGTAATGTTAGTTTCTATTGTTTGGAATTTGGAGAATGGTGTTAGAATTTCAGATTTTGTTGATTAATTGCAAGGCGTATGATCGAGCTGCAATCAAATTTTTTGGGAGTTGATGCTCATATCAACTTTGATGTGAGTGATTATGAAGTGGACATTAAGCAGGTTGGGCCTATTGACATTGTCAACTGGATTCAGTTTTTCCCCTTTTTTATATGATGTGATTGGTTCTTCTTTCATTTGCAGATGAGTGATTTTACCAACGAGGAATTTGTGCATATTCTGCGGAAACAAAGTATAGTGTCGGCGGTGTAGGAGGAGTTGTATGAATATGGCGGCAACGCCAACTTGGAGTGTGTGGCATATCTGCAGAGAATGTCATTGTTGGCTCTAGTGAACAAATTGTATGTTTGACATCTGTGAATATATTTTATTACGCCTTCTAAACTCAGTTTCAATTGTTGAACTT
>CAODLS012151853.1:0-13123 GCA_948243855.1 Flueggea neowawraea
TTGTTAAAAGCAGAAGTGTTTGATGCTTTGTTATTGACCTGACCCTCTTCTTTCTTGTTGTGGTTGCAGCTATATCAGGGCTGAGAAGCTGCAAAATTTCAGGCAGGCTTTGCATTTTAGAGAGCACACAGTACTGAATTACTGCAGAAAAGCTTAAACAAGTCATGAGCGAAACTCACTCACTCTCTCTCTACTGACTTGGACCGCGATATATCGAAGTGTAAAAGGGGAGGGCCTTTTATCACTGCAACAGTCAAAGTACTCTCTTTGTTATCGTCATCAATGCATAGAGTACAGCAACCGCACCCGCACTGCTACTACTACTAATTCTCTCGCTAAAACCCACTTTGAAAGTTCCCATCTCTCTTTCTACAAGTACACAAAAAGATTAAAGAAAAAAATTGGGGCTAGCAACAAAACGAAGGGAAGGACAAGAAAACAGTAGTGGAAGCCAAAAAAGCAAAGCAAAGGAGCGTTCTTTGGAGTTTCTATACATTGCTGAGAAAGGCATGAAAGTGATATGGAGGTGGAGGAGATTCAGACACAAGCCTGCAAGTTCTCTAGAGTTGGTAATGGCAGAAATGACTCAACCAAACCTGCTCAAAAACCCACGGACCACTCCTACCAAGACGACGACGATTATCCAAAAAAGCCTAGTCTTTCGGGTTCTGGAGCAGGCAGTGGCGGTGGTTCCAATCGCTTTCCCGGGTGGCACCACCCTTCGCGTATAATTAGGGTTTCTAGAGCTTCTGGGGGCAAAGATCGACACAGCAAGGTTTGGACTTCAAAGGGTCCTAGAGACCGGAGAGTCCGATTATCGGTAACCACTGCCATTCAATTCTACGATCTACAAGACCGGTTGGGTTATGATCAGCCAAGTAAGGCCGTGGAATGGCTTATTAAGGCGGCGGCCGATGCAATTGCCGAGCTTCCTTCCCTCAATAGCTCCTTTCCCAACACACCGAAGCAATTAAGTGATGAGAAAAGAGGCAGTGATGTTGGCACTGAACAAGGGTTTGATTCAGCTGACGTGGAACTTGAAGACCCGGGTTTCAACCACCAGAACCAACAACACCTCTCTTTGTCTAAATCTGCTTGTAGCAGCACTTCTGAGACCAGCAAAGGTTCCGGCTTGTCACTTTCGAGATCAGATATACGTGTTAATCGTGTGAAGGCTCGGGAGAGAGCGCGAGAACGAGCTGCCAAAGAGAAGGAGAAGGAGACTCAGTCCCGAATCGGGCAGCAACAACACCATCACCATCATCAGACTCTTCATCCGATCTCTCAAGACTCGACGTTCACCGAGCTTTTGACGGCTGGAATCAGCAGTGTCAGCAATAACAGTAACAATAGCAATGCTACAGCTGCTGCTACAACTAGTCCTTCTGGTTCGGAGCCTAATTTCTTTCAAAAGAGGCAATGGCCTTTGGCCACTCCAATGGACTACTTCAACACAGGGTTTTTGGGGGCGTCCTCGTCCAGGACGACCCATCAGTCCGGGTATTTGGGGCAGATCCAATTGGGACATTCGATTCCACAAAGCATGAAAATGACAATGTCGATCCCGCCGTTCCGCGCGACGGCGGAGAATCACCAGCATCAGCAGGAGCAACAGCTGCACAGTTTTCCTTTTGTTTCCGATCATTTGATGTCAGTGGCCACCACCGCGCAACCGGGTCCTGCTGGAGACTACAATCTGAACTTCACAATCTCTTCAGGCCTTGCTGGTTTCAATAGGGGGACCCTTCAGTCCAATTCAACACCATCACCGTCTCTTTTGCCTCATCTTCAGAGGTTCGCTTCAGTGCCCATAGACGGAAATAATGTTCCTTTCTTCATTGGTGCAGCACCTGCATCTCTGGAGAATCACGACGACCACCACCACCACCACCAATTCCCATCTGGGTTGCAGCTCTGTTACAGCGATGGTACCAGGCATTCTGATAAAGGCAAAGGCAAGAACTAGTTTCTGCCTGATAATCGCTCTTGCCTCCTCGGACCGTCGTCATGGTAAGTCGAAGGCAATTTCTTTTTCTTATTTAAGATATTTTCTTGCAATTAATGAAGTTGGTTATCATATTTGAACCTGGGTTTAACATTAGGTTAGCCAAATACAGTTATCTTCTGGCTGCGCCTAGGAGTACAACAATGGTCATATGTTTTAGTTGTGTGTGTGGTGTTTTTTGCCTTGTTATCTGTAATGGGTCATAGTGAATGTGGGGTTACATGAAATGCACAGTAGTATAACATGAGTTAGGGCTACTTTTCTTGGTAGTCACAAAGAAAGATAGGCATTGGGTGCACCTTGATGGATGGTTAATTGTAAATAATATTAAATATGATTCTGTGCGTGGATTGGAGTGAATAGGGATCGGCTGGTTGTCTCCTTGTTTGTTATCTTGCTGGTTTCCGTCTCCCTAACATCAGTTAAGTCCATGACAGGTGTTAGCATCTTCCTGGTCATAGCCATGTGTTTGGCTCTGCCTGAACTAAAGGTTCACCTTGTGGGGTAAAACCTTAATGGGACTTTAGAATCCCAATTTCTTTTTCTTTTCCCTACACAATCACTCCACATGGAACTGCATCGGCGCTTTGTCGGGTTACCCTTAGCTCCCTTAGGGTTCATTGTTTCTGATGTCAGTTATGAATCTTTTGTGAATCCATGAAGGAGACTCCAAAGTTCTACTCTGCTCAATGCCATGCCATGCAAGTACTTGACTGATTTCTTGAACTGTTTACTTTTTTTTTTTTGTGAATAAGAATTATACAAATATAAAATACTAAGAGAAAATAAAAAATAAGAATCTTTTGATCAAATCCTAGGGTTGGACTTGCAGCTGGTATATTTGCTTTTTTACGAGGAAATTTTCCTTTTTAAAGTCTAGGCTGTAAAGATGTGATAGAAATAGAGGTATACTTTTTCGCAAATGATGGCAGATTATTTTCCTTTCATGTAGGATACTAAAAATAAGGAAGCTGGAACTTTTGGTTTTGATGGCAGGAAAAAAATAACTTTTCTTTTGTCATATCTAAATATCAATTATAGTCCATGTAAAAAAAATAACTTTTTCTCTCACATCTATATATGAATTATAGTTCATGTAATACTATATATCATATATGTTCTTACATTTTCCACCCAAAATTCATGAACAAACACCCCCTTAAAAGAACTAGGTTCATGTATATGTGCAACGCACGTGATTGATGTTCTTATAAATATTTTAAATAATTTTGTGGATTATCTGACTAAATTATTATTTAGTAAATAAACAAAAATGTGACATTAAAAAAAGCATTTTAACTATAACACACATAAATAGAATATTATAATGCAATGAAATATTAAGCTGCATTCTTTGAATCCATCTACCAAGGACGAAGTGTTCTCGATAATAGCTTCTAACATTTTGAAACCTACATTTACAACACTAAAATGTAAGTCTTATATTTACTAAATATTGAATTTTAAAATAAAACAAAAAAGTGGAGATTGCAATAGTTGATATTGAAAAAAAAATATGGAATTAATTGAAATATTGAAATATGAAATAAAAGAAGTTGAATCAAAACTGCAATAGAAGATTGTAGAGAGAAAATGTACTTTCTCATAGTGTAGGAAGGACGTGTGCAATAAGTTAATATATATATACATAGAGAGAGACATAATATGTGATAGGTCGTTAATGATTTGATCAAGTTATTAAATTCAAAATTCTATGAATTGCTAAAAGTAGTTGATAAATACACATTATACAAAGTATTTGATAAGAATTGTAATACCATGTTATGCAATAATTTACAATTATCACTTAAAATGAAGATAGTAATTTAGAATTAAAAAGAGGATCCTAACTTTTATTATTATTATTATTATTATTATTATTATATATGCAACTAAATTTAATATTTTTTCAGTCTTCTCTATATGAAAAATGATTTCAAATTCGAGGTATGTGATTACTTTTCTTAATGATGTAAAATGTGATTTTAATCAATAAAGTGTTGGTTGGATATGGCTAACATGATAACTTCAAAAAGCAGTTTACTTTTTAAACGACTGGTTTGAATATGTAATGTTTAAAATTCTTTAAAAGAAAGAAGGATTATGAAGATTTTCAGATTTGGTTGATTAATGAATAGAATTTGAGTCCACAACAATTAGGAAGTTCATCCATTAAGCATTTCTGCTATAGGTTCACAGTGTCAAATTAACATTCGTGGACTTCATTAATTTCTTTTAAACATTTTCAAAGGAAATAATAACAAATATATACCCAACATAGAACTAATTTAGAAAATGCTGCATCGAAAGTATAAGAGATGTGTAATACATGTATAAAATGAATATAATAGGTGTATAAAAATTTGCAATAACAGAAAATTAATTTCTGCATGTAAAAACATGAGAGTTTTTTCTATAAAAAAAAAGATCAAAAAATGTTGCATGCAGTGTAATTTCGTTTTTTTTTTTGCTATCTCCTTCAGGCTTCATCTCATATGTCAACGTTCCTCCCATTTTATAAATTGGTAGTTTTGAAAAGATTGAGACTGGGACATGGTATAGCTTGTCCTTCTTGGTGGGTTCTGTTGGAATCTATTGGAGGGTTTATTTTGGAGAGTAATATATAGCATATAAGATAAGGTGGATTCTGTTGGTTGTAATAGAAAAAATTGAAGAGCATATATTTTTTTCCTTGTTTTTATATATATTTGAGTTAAATTTTCCGTTTTAAGCTTTGTTTTATACATACAACTACTCGTTACAGAGAAGCCCTCCGACTCCCAGTTTTTGCTTTTCAGATGAGTAACTTCACCATATGGCATGTTTGTAAATCAGTAATTTGGCTTCTTAAGTTATTTATTAACGAGTCAGGTGCTTCTTTTCTAAATATTCATATGAAATCATTGAAGTGCTATCTAGGTGTACTTTTTTAATTACCACTTACATAAAAGCAATATATTCCAACCCAAATTAAACTTTTTTCACATATTATTGCCAACTCAATCACTTGCATACAAATAGAATGGTTATACGATGAAAGATTATTATTAGCAGAATAGTTGCAATTGTGATCAATTAACGTTGAATCAATGATAATTTATAACCTTCCATGACTGCTCACACTAATTTATACCTCTGTGTCTGCATCTCAGTGATTGTGTTCTTTTGTTTATCTATAAACAAGAAGAGATTGCTTACAGGAAATTTGGATTCTAATTTCTGATATTCCTTAGGGTTGATGGCAGAAGTAGTTGGCTGAATTATATATGTGAAAAAAGAGTTAATCGAGTAGTAGCAAAAATCACGCATAACTTCTTAGTCTAATTTGGTTCCACACAATATGAAAGCCATATAAGCATTATCCTTTTTAGTCTTTGAATTTGGGTACTCCAGAGTTTATGATGTTTAGCCTTTTTAGGCGTAAATTTTTCGACTTTCAGGTTAGATTTGAACATATTTTCTAAGCACTATGTTTTCTGAAATTAGAAGGAAGTGGAAGCTGGCTGCGACTTCAACTAGTGTAAAATAGGAGATGAATGAAGACTTTAGCTTTATAATCTCTAACCATAATTGATAAAAAAGAAAAAGAGAATCTCTAATCATTCATTATGCAGTCAGTGCACAAGTTCGTACTGAATTGTGAGATTATTTAAGTAGTTAGGTGCTTTTCCAGTAATGATCGACTTGAAATGGAAGAAAAATGAGGAACAAATAGTTGATAATTAACCTAACTGGGGTTGATATCTTCTCTCCTCATTCCTTCCTGATATGAGAGTACTATATGGTTGCATTGCATTTCAACATAATTGAGACATATGAGTATCACATGTTGCACAGAAAGGAAAAAACTGTATTGACAGAATAGAGGCCTTTTCCGGAGTGTGTAGAGATGATTCGCTGGGATTTCTTTTGCACTTGTGTTAAATGGCAACCAATTTGTTGATTGAAGCATCTTGAAAGATATGCTATAAACCTGAAAGTTCTTGATAAAACTGGTTTAGCAGTTGCAAATTTGTCACTGAAATTATTATAGTCATAGGGATGATACGGTGTTTCTCAACTATATGGTTTCTGTCAAGATTATTTCTTTGAAGTGAATGAATGTAGACTTTTCGTTTTTCCAATCATTGCTGGCTTAAAATTTACATTTTCTTTAAACCTGGATATAGTTTAAAATGGAAAAAAATGGTGCAGGATGATGAAGATGGAGAAAGAAGAGGCAAAGAATGGAGGAGGAAGAGGCATTCCACGATTATAGTGGGGAATGAGAGGGAGAGCTTAATGTTATGATTCTGAAATTGTTGGTATTTCTTCTGCTTTCATCCAAATATTTTGGAATGGTTCAGTTCAGCTACATGCTGTGCCCATACATTTTGTCTCTTTGATTGCAAAGCGTTGTGTGTATTCAACCCAGAAAAAGAAAAAAGAAAGAATTTGACAAATTCCATTCAAGTTATTCTTTTCCCTCCCTTCTCTCTGCACATACCATCCCTTGTTAACGTTCTGCTCCATTCTGATTCAGAATTCAATTTTCAACACTAAATTTTGTGCCTTCCAAAGGTACATGGGGAGTAGTCAATGGGTAATAGTTTTGTTTTTTAATGTTGTCACTATCATGTTATCAACTGAATTGGTCAGTTAACGAGTGACTGATCTATATATTCAATTGACATTGAAATTTCAAATTAAAAAAGCTTTAGTATGGTCTATTTAGACTCTTAAGCATCAAAACTCGGAGGCCGATTTCCCATATTTTTTAAAGTAGCAGATAAGTTAGTCAACTGGCTAGCTGCAGAAGGCCTGGGGTTCTTTCATCTGGATTTCATGATCTTCCTTGTATTTCGTGCAATCTCAGCAAATTGTTATATTTGGATGTTTGGAGCCTTTAACCCCATTGCAATTTGCAATAATATTAGTTTCCATCATTTCTTTGAAGTCTAACTAAGTTATGAATTTACGATACCACCCACGAGCCATGTTAGTCTAATTGAGTTAATTTGCTAATGAGTTAAAGTTGAGAGAGCGCTGTAAATTAACTAAATTAGAGCATTCTCAATAGTCTCTCTAATTTAGAGAGTGAAAATATATTATTTAATTAGATTTTATTCTACTATTTATTTTAAAATTTAAAATTGATCTATTTTTTTACCTTAATAATTAATATTTTATTACTCAAATTCAAAAAGAGTGAAGTTGTGCTCCATGTATATATGAAGCAAAATTTCACTCATTCCTCTATTTTTGAATTTGACAATAAAATATTAATTGTTAAAAAAAAAAATAGAGCGAATTCAAATTTCAAGCAAAATAGTAGAGTAAATTTAAATTAAATAATATATTTTTGCTCCTTAAATTGAGAGACTGTTAGTGATGCTCTTAGTAGGTGAGACGAGAGAAATCTTTTTGGAAGAACCAACTAGTTAAACATTTAGCTGACCTTTTTGCATTACTGACCGATAACCATCATGATTCATGATTGGTAAATTTTGTTGATGCTAACTTCAGTTGGCTACTAAATTTGAAATTTTTTTAGGTTATTTCATGATGATTTTTAGTTTCTCACTTGTGTTATGTTTGCCTCGAACATGGGAAGAGAATCTCTAACTAGTCAGAACAAAAGAACCAAATTTGTATAGATTAACGAGCCAACAGAAACTAGAGCATGAAATCATGGTATTCACATGAGGATAGGTTGCCCTAAAATTCCAATAATGCAGCAACAAGCAAAGTCGAGCATTTAATTATATGTAGGCGTATATAGTTAGGTTGCTTTTTGCTCTCTCGTCTTGAAGAAGCAAGCAAATGACCAACTTGCCTGAGGCAAAGCCATCAATTTTGGGTCACTCCCACTTGTCGTGGATAGGGATGTAATTGAGTCGAACCGAGTTTTAGAGTGTTCAAACTTAATTCGACTAAAATATTTTGAGCTCGAGCTTAAAATCTTGTTCAAGTTCGGCTCATTACAAAACTCACGAGCTTTTCGAGTTCGGCTCAACAAATGTTTAAATAAAACTGTAAACGAGTTTTATTCGTTCAAACTTGACAAAAACTTTAAAATACATACAATCAAGTTCAGGTTAATTCAATAAACTCATGTTGAACATGTAGTCGAACTAAGAACTATAATAAGTTTCAACTTGTTTCACAAGTTCAACCAATATTACATCATCTGCAAACATGTTTATACTTTTATAGACACGGTTTATTAGTACAAACTTGCATTTTTGTTGATGTAACCCAAATATTAAATATTATTCTAAACATAAGCATATTTTTCATCAACTAGTTTAACACACACACACACACACACATATATATATGAGTTTGTTCACGAGTATGATCATGAACACAAAAACGAGCATGTTTACTAGCTTTTCGAGCCGAGCTTTGGAATGTTCAAACTTGGCTTATTTACGAAAACGAGTTTAATATATTGTTCGCAAAAAGGCTCGTTTATTAACGAACTTTTCTTGCCAATCTCTGAGTCACTTGCGAGTGGCTCAACTCATTTACACCCTGAGTCATGGGTCTATGTATCAAATGAGCCTGAAAAATACTAACTCTGTCACATTAATGTTGAGCCCTTTTGATTGATTTCCTTTTTGGGCTTCTCTATTTAGGCCTGCCCTCTAAACTGTAATCATAAGATATCAAATTCAAACCTGAATTTCAAATATGATCCTCTATATTTCGTTTTGACAAGCTATAGCTTTCTTTTTTTTTCAACATTGGTTTCGTAACAATGAGTTACGATCTCATTAATTTTGCATATAATTATTTTGATTTAAGTAAAATTTTTTCAATGGTGAATTCTTTTTATCGAATTTCATAAATTTTCATACCTAATAGTCAAACTCCAAGTCTTAGTTGTTTTTTTTTTTGCCCATGAACTCCAATTCTTAGTTAAGAGAGGAGTCATTGTATCAAGATTTACTTTCTTTTATAAACATGAGAATGTATGTAATGCATAGCCAAAATTGTATAGAGGAAAGCCCTTTTCACTTTGAAGAGAGTTGATCAAATTTTGTGAGACAAGATCAACCAACACTGTAAAAGCATATAGAGTGAAAGAGACTTCAGATGACATAAAAGAGAGAGCTGCTGCCTCTGTTCCTTCTCTTTTTTTTTTCTGTCACCCTTTCAGAGCAATACGAGAGCATTAAAGATTCAGGTCCTACTTTGGAAAAAGATTCCTTATTTGTAATTTATTTGAGCAGCTTTCGTAAATCAAGCTTGCGTAAGTTTTCTTCTATTTGTAAACAAGAATTAAGGAGTAAGAATAAAATGAGATCAAGAAATGACGCGGATGACACTTGGGATTGCATGTTAAAGTAATCAGGCAGAAGACATGTAAGTTAAAGCAAATCTAGCTTTTGAAGATGGATGTTTCCTCAGGAAGGCCAATAAAATGGAGTTGCATACACATGTCACATTACAAAAGTAATCTGTGATTATCCAAATCTATTCACAAAGCTCATTGACTAGGCCTCTTAGCAACCATTTCAGACCAGAAAAATTTGTGGGTACGTTTAATTCTCCTCCTTTGCGTTCCATCACTCATGCTTTTTTCTGTGAAATTTTGGAGACAGCTAATTTCACAGAAATGTGCTTGAACTTTCTTGAAAAAGCCCTTTTTAGCTATAAAACATGCTTATCACTTGAAAGTGAGTGACAATCACTAACAAACCTTTTTTCTTTAATTTAAGGGCAAAAAAATATGAGCAACAAAGTTAAATATACAAGGTCAATAACCTGTAAATTAGTGGTACTAGAATCGATTCAATGTTAAAAAAAAAATTAACTAACTATCACTACTTCATTTGCAAAAAGAGAGAAGAAAGAAAATGCTTCGAAAATGAACAAGTGGGAGCGATGAAGACGATAACAAACCATCAGAAAAATACACAATTAAATCCAGCACACTCCACAATTGCGTCGTTTTTATGTTAGTGTTTGTAATAATTGACTATAATTAAATTCTCCACTACTCGTTCACGGCGTCTTCATAATCACAACTGTTGCCGGCACTGAAATTAACAGGTGGGGCTTCAATAACATCGGTTTCTCATATAATACCCTTAATTACTTCCAATATCTGCAATTATAGCCCAGAGAAGAAAAAAAGATTATAATAATATATGCTGAGCCAACAGCTGTGACATCTCCAATTATGCGGTTTTGAATTATAATTAATGACAACAAAGAGAAAGCAAATGTAAGACAAAGTCAAAAGGGTTTTTTCCTTCCACAAAAAAGTGTTGTAGCTGTGTCTTGGCATTCACGTGGATTGCTATGTAACAAAGCTTTCATCTACCATGTGATCAACACATAAAAGCCTCAGACACCACCAGCTTATTTATTGCACAAACAAACGAAATGCCCTGCAAATTTTGCAGTAACCACACATATACTACGTTTGATCTAATGGTTCAATCACAAACCACTTTTTTGTTTTTTTGTTTTCCCTTAATTTGGTTATTATTGTACCCGGTTTAAGTATTATAAATCTAAGATATATTGATAGTCTAACAATATTAGAATTTTATAATAAGGTAACAGTTTTACTCTCAAATCAAAGAAAAAACTATCCTTTTAGACTCACTGTTGTAGAATAATGTATGAGGTAAAAAAAAAAGGAACATTTTTTAGAATAATGTGGGTATTCTACCTGCTGTTTCTAGAAGTATTCTTGATTCCATGGTGGTTAAATAAAGTAAAAAAAATATTGGATATATATTAACAAAAGTTCAATTTCAAAGAGAATCAAGATTCCAGAATTGTTCAGTGTCCTCGGCAACTAATGACTGATAAGCAGCTCACACTTCATTCCAAGGAATTTCTTTCTTGCAAAAATTGACTGGCTAGATTCTTGAGAGCGACTACCATCATCTTCATCCTTATCTTAACTCATTTACATTGCATCAAACAAGAAGGCTTATCCTTTAACATATGGAGAAAGCCGTATTTGTCTCCCCGTACACAGAATTATGATCACACGATGATGTTCTCCAGTTACCATGAAATGCGATCGCAAACAATAGTTTCATTGACAGCATTAAGGAGTTGAAAGTTCGATGTTTGGTAAGAGCTCATGCACCCAAAAAAAATAATGCAATTGTGAGTCTACAAAGCATGTCGGCTCTTTGGTTAGTCATAGAGCTACACCATATATAAAAATGGCAACTTGATATTGGGGAGGATCTTATGTCGACTCCTCGGTTATTCATGGTACTAATGTTCATATATTAAAATGCAACTTGTGAAAAAATGATTCATAAGTAAAGATTGAGCATAGTGTTCTCTAATCTTGGCAGAAACAAATAATTCATAGAAAGAGAAAGCAAAAGTGCTTTCATTTTGTAGGCCAGAAGGTGATTGTTCCATTCTGAAATGTGTAGGGACAACTGACTGCTTTTTGTATTCAAAAAATTGCATTGGCATTCAAGTAAATTTTTGCCGTTCAATAAATGGCAATGTTGTTTGGTGTCATCATAAAGTAACTAACCAGATAGCTAATCCATGTAATCCATTACCTCACATGCCTGAAAGTAAATCTTGCAATGTTTCTGTAAAATTGGAAACCATCTGTGAAGTTCTATAACTAGCCATCTCAGTAAATGAAAGGGGAAAATGACGAGCGGGGACGGCATCAATGCGGTTGGTGAAGTATACAGCAAGCATCACCAACCTGTGATCGTTAAAATTCGTGAACATTAGCATAAAATTCTACATCATAAGTCATAACTGGCAGAAAGCAATGGCATTAAATCAATCACACAAACATGTCCTAACAAGATCATATTAACCTACTCTCCCCACCCACTCTAACCAACCCCAAAAGTATTGATAGTCAGCATATCCTGCAATACTCTGTACATGGAAGCATACTAACGTTTACATGCTAAATTCCAAATTCGCCAGCAGAGGAAGGAGAGAGCATTCTCAAGGTAAATTCAGACAACATTTTCGGAATTGTATGTTGAAAGTATAACATAAGCAATACATATTTCATACCTACAATATTCACATACGGAGATTATAGATTAAAAGAAAACGGCTACAAGCTCAAAGCTCTTACAACATTCATTAAGTTGCATTTGTGAGCGCCCTTACGAGCATATGCCTGAATTAAAAACAAGCAGCAGATGTGTTGTTAGCTATCGGTTCAAGCACAACATGTCCAGAGACTGCACTCTCCATCGTCAACCTATGGATTCGTCCATGGCAGCGGTACATAGCAGTACTCGGCTAAGCTTTCATGGCATGTGATCCCCGTTTAGGCAAGAAGCGTAAACCAAAATTTGTCTTTCTCATTCTCCTCTCCGAAGGAACATCTTGCATATCCCCTCCTTTCCCTGTCAATGCATTATGCTTTTCCCTGAAAGCCCAAAGAAATTGACATGTAACTACAAAGGATGCAGAAAAATGTAAAATTTCAATTCACATAAAACCTATAACATGTAAAACTCTGGTATTCAAATTGCAACATGCAAGTCAACAATAGCCATGAAAGCACAGTCTACCACTATGAGACTATGACTGGCAGTAATTTCATGATATTGCCTCCAAAATTCGTCATCTTCGACATCTAATTAATCATTTTGCTACTAATGGTGAATAATAGGACAATGAATATGAATGAATCATGCACATGACAAACAAAGAATACTCAAAATTGAAAGCCAATTGATGTAACACGAACAAAGTGATAAGAAGCAGGGAATTATACCTCCAGTTCAGTCCCATTGCTCTGATCAGAAAGAGTTCATCTCCAAGCAGTAAGTTCTCCGCTTAACTAGCATCTTAGCAGCAGTACCGTAAGGCTCCTCAAATGCTGTGGAAACCCAAGAAAGATCGGAAACATCCTTCTTAGACACAGACTGCTCACTAGGCCGAATCGCAACCAAAGTCGCTCCTTTCAACACAACCCCATCAGGCAATTCTAGGTAAGGAGCATACCAAAGGCGCATATTCAGAGCAGGCACAAGCGTCCTCTTTGAGGCTGAGGAAGCCGACAATGGCTTCACCCTCAACTCTTCCAATTGCTCTCTGTTCATGCACAGCACTCCTTGCCCGTCTGCATCCGTCAAGACCAAGCTGTCAAGCGTCTTGTGCTCC
>CAODLS012152077.1:0-10260 GCA_948243855.1 Flueggea neowawraea
TCTGATGCCGCTGACAATGGACTTCCCCTCAAAATCCCAAGCACATGTAGTAACAAGAATTCTGCCAGGCCTCGCAAGCTTTGGTTTGATAACCTATCCAAAGAACAGATAAAATAAACCAGCATTTAGAACCTCTATCAAATTTCAGTTAACATATAATATAGCAATGCTGACCAAATAAATACTAACCTGCTTTTAACTCTGGAAATCATTTGCATCCCATATTCTCAGTGATCCATCCTCTGAGGATGTTAAAACTGTCTCTTTTTTGGTAGGATGCCACTGTCCACAAGTCAGCCCAGTTATATTCCCCTTTGTATTCTTCAAATCACGAATATACATATCCCCCTTCATGAACTCACCTAGCGTGAGCCCATCCCGATCATATATCTGAAATGAAATCCACGTAAGAAAACATTATATTCACCCAATCAAACACAACTACAGCTCTCAATTACTAAAACTACCCAAAAACAGAATACAAGAGTACCTCAGCTTGAGCAGAACCAGTGACACAAAGAAACCTATCGGCAGAGGGACTCCAACTCAAATGGCGAACTTGATGACCCTCAAATGGTTCAAGCTGTCTAAACGATTGCAATCGAGAATTCATGCCTTGAAAGTCATAAATTCGTACTATATAATCGTAACTGCCCGAAAGAACCCTAGACCCGGTATGATCAACCGCAAGTGCCGAAACAATCTAACAAACAGATGAATAACCAAAACATTTTAAACTCATTCTTCACAGTAGAGATGCGAGCTTCTTAACTATAATATGAGAAAACCCTGAACTTTATAAATGAAATTCAAGTATACCTTAGAGTGACCCTTTAGCACAATCTCATTACTCATGGGAATCCGATAACGATTCCCCCCCTCTTCCTCTTCATCTTCCTCGTCCGATCCCGGTTCCGGAGGCGGTCACGGCGGTCCAATCATAACGCCATCATCCTCCTCGTCTACACCTAGCGGCGGAGGCGGTGGACCAATCATTCTCTCACCATCATCAACATCAGCCTCACTCGGAGGTTGCGGCGGCGGCGGTGGAGGACCAACCACGACATCCCCGTCATCTTCCGCCGTCGGAGGGCGCGGCGGCCCAATGGTAGGGCTAGGGTTAGAAGATTTACGAGTGGGGCGGACGGAGTCAATCCAGGCCTTGGAGGAGGAGGAGAGAGAAGGGAAGCCACAGGAACCTCCTGATGCATCGGCGGTGGCGGCGGAGGAGCTGGTGGCGGAGCGGCGAGTGGCGTTGTGGACGTGTTCGAGAGGGGTTTGGGATTTGGGTTGTTTGCCGAAAGTGAGAGGAAACTGTGCCCTGATTCCATGAGTAAAAGGGACATGTCACATTAAATTCTTACCTCGATCAGTCCTCAATTCTGCCATTTTGTACACCATTGTACAGAAAAAATACAAAACTGATCAGAACCAATTTCTATTTCATCAGATTAACTCCTCTCCATGTTAAAAACTCTCATTTACTCAGATAGATAAGTCTTTTAGACAAATCCGTCATTTCTATTTCATTCATTCAAACAGATGAGTCCTTTCTATTTCATTCTATTTTCAACCTTACTTAAAACCCATAACTCAACCTGTTCTTAATCATCTCAAGCATGGTAATTGTAGGCTTATCACGTGTGTCTATAATATACATATTGAAGACTTCACATAAATTATCATTGAGGAGTATGCCATATTTGGAGTTGGTTATGAACAAGGTACCAGTCTAAGAGTTGAAAGGTTTGTCCTTACTATAAAATAATCAAGATTAGTAGCTAGCAACATCACTTATTAAGATTTTAAAACTTCTCATCATTATTTTAAAAAACAGAGTTGATTTATTAAATAATGCTGTAGAGATTTATTCAATTGTTTGGATCCATTAATACTGGAGAAAAGCACGCCACCAAAGGAACTTTTCAGCCGAAACCATTTAGACATACAACCTCCAAATGCCATCATTGAAAGTACCTTTTAAATCAGCAAAGAAAACACGAAAACCCATAAATTATTCCGCATCAATTTATAAATGCAGGTGTTGCTCGAACAAGTAATTTTGATCTCTTTTGCGTATGAACTCAACCTTTGATATTGTCATCTTTTGTCAGTATTGATCCAACAAATTGCCATGTCTCTAGCCTTTCATACCTTCATTTTAGTAATTTTGATACCATGGTCAACTTTAATAACATGTATCAGTCCTTGAATTGTTTGTGCAAGATTAACTTTAAAGGATAAGTGGTACTTCTTTGCCAACCATTTGCAATCACATGAAAATTATTCAGCACACATGTCACGACTCATTCCCCAAATCATGACCAGCGTACGAAGTGAACTGTCTATGGGAGTCCGGCCCATCTCGCACAAGCATCTAAGATACGTAAACTATACACTCATTTGATTAAAACATGTTATTAAAATCATTTCAAGAAAAATCATATATATATAGATATATATATATATTAATAAAATATATCGAAGAAATAAATACGGACGATAAATCGCAAAATCTAATATCCCCAAATAACCCACAATCAGCGGACTTCATAACCCAATAGTATATCAGAGTAGAGCATCTAATACAAATGAAGTAGCCCGGCAAAAAGGATGCTATTAACCAAAAGTATTTGTCTCACTGAGCGGGGATGTCAAAAGTTGTCGAGTCGAATCAACCTGCACAACAGAAACAAAGCAACACAGAAAATAAAGGGGGTCAAACCCAGTGAGTGAGGGACAACACTCTAAAGTACCTCATAAGTGTCTCACAAAAACTAGTTTGAAAACCGTTGGAAAACTAGCACATGCACGTATACGACATATGTATATATATATATATATATATATACACACTACATATATAGTATGATTTTAGAAATACGTTTCGTAAATGTTTACACCCAAGGCAATCACATGCGCATTGGCAAAAACGATACTACTATTATCATAATCAAAACCATATATACGTATTATAGGACCGATAACAATCGTGGTGGGAACATCACTCAACCACCTCGAAAATGATGGGTGGAAACTACATCACTCAACCACCTCAATAATGATTATGGATTTTGTCACTAATCCGATAACAAATCATGTGTCGGGCCAAGGCACATGGCTATCGACAACCCTGATAGCTGGGTCAATCATACCTTGGTATACCAAAGGTTACGCACCCCGTAGCAAAGATGTCCCATAATAAAAAACATTATCTCAAAACAATCCATACATTCAGCATCAAAACCATCAAAACATATATATCAATATATATATGTAATACTTTTTCAAAACAAATAGTGAATATTTTATTCACATAATCCCATTATTTAATTAATCAATCCTTAGATTAGTCAGGTTTCAAATATGTGTTATATACATAAAAAAACATAATCAGTTTCGAAACACAGCCTATGTGTCTGAAGCTGTCATCCACTCACCTGGATGTTCAAGCTCTAAGAATCCAAATCAAGCACCGTTGGTGGGTGGTTGATGGTGTTGGTAAGCACAAGATGCTGTAACAAATACAACATAATAATCATCAAATATGGTATTGTGGTCGTACCCAAAATGCGTGCAATGTATTGTGTATGCAACCCTCAAAGATCGCTCAATTTCTCCAAATAAATACTCAAATTCTCCAAATTAATTGACTACAAAACATTGCAATTTGGTCCATCGGAACCAATATTTACTCGAGTTATCTAGAGCTAACTCGAGTAAATTGAGGTTTGATTTACTTGAGTTAGACAACAAATAACTCGAGTAAACTGAGGTCTGATTTACTGGAGTTAGACAACAAATAACTCGAGTAAATCATGGCTTACTTTACTCGAGTTAACCCAACATAACTCGAGTAAATCTGGGATTATCTTACTCGAGTTAACCAAACATAACTCGAGTAAACCACTTTTCCAGATTATCCAGCTCGACCAATTATTTAAATCAACCGATAAAAATCATTCTTAAACAAATACATTTACTCTAATCATCCTCCTAAGCACGAATTTATACTCAATTCCATCAAAACAACTCGAAATCTCTCAAAATCACCCTAGATCGAGTTGATCAAACCCATTTGAACCCAAAACCCTAGTATGCATAATGTTACAGAAATCATGAGGAAAGAAACACGATCTTACCTCAAGAACCCAAAGGAAGTGTTGAAGAACAATTTGAGAGAGATTGAAAGCGTCTGAGAGAAGTGATTTGGAAGAAATGACTGATTTTCGTCGGCTGGGGTCTTTTAAAGACGAAGAACACCGAAATACGTCGTTCCACTTTTGCACATATAACTAAAGTTACACAATGATTAACTCGAGTTATATGGATATCGTCTAACTCGAGTTAAAATTCTGGATAACCCGAGTTGTATAAGGGTCACACAACTCGAGTTACCTCTTACTCTAACTTGAGTTATCCACTCTCCAGACTCGTTACTCAATGTTCCAAAACATAAACCCTACATGCTCATCAACATTATCGACTATCAATCTAAACTCCAAACCCTCAATGAGGATGAGCATCGACAATCATCAATCGGAATTCCAATCGCTATAGGGAATATAGCTGGAACGGACGGGATATTATAACACAAGAACAAGTGTATATCATATTAGAAGACTTTATTTGAACAGTAAGGTCCCCATTCCCAAAATTTTCAGCCCAAATGCTAAAAAGGCATTCATGTGTCTTGCATTAGCAACTGATATGTTTCTTGTCATTTGTAGGAAACTAGATATGATATTTTTTTCAGTTCTTACAAACATCTTTGCATTTTGCAAATGTACCAAAAATCATATCAACTCTAAAGTGAGGGTCATTTTGTTGTTTGAGCATCAAACTCAATCAAATTTTCATGTTGGGATTTTATGGAACAATAAGAGAAAAAAATAGAGGAACATAAAACACAACACCACAGTCTATTTTCATTCCACTACTGGGTTTTAAATATAAAAAGTTTGCAATTGAAATAATAGGAATATATGTAGCCACTAAATTAAAAACTAGGAACCATAACTCTAAAAATGTACCACTAATGACAGCAACAACTAGCAACAAAATAGCAGCATATAAGCTAAAGATTTGGTTTTCAAATTTTGACATATTCAATAACAACTTTGACATGTTCAACAGCTTCTTAGGCACAATTCTAACACTCATCCTCGGCTTTGAAGCTGCAAGATCCCACCTTGATTCAAAGTTGCAAAAAACTTCAAGCTTTATGGAGCACTTCTCCCCAAGTTGATCACTAAGGTGCACTTCTCACCCATTTGTTGATACACTTCTCATCACTTAACTTGTTGACGCACTCTCTCACCAACTTCACACTTGAAGTACCATCTCTCTAAAAAATTCTTTACGATGCACTTCTCATCATCGATTCATTTAGAAGAGATACTATACTCTTCTTTTGCTTCAAGCGCCATATTTTTACTCTCTTCATTTTTAAATATACAATATTTTTGTGGATGTCTAAACCTCTTGCATTTGAAACATTGAGGTTTTCCCTTATGCCAACATTCTTCCTCTTCACAATCTCTATTACGTTATTTCTAGAAAAAGCTATCTACTTTTTTTTCTTCATCTTCGGTGTCTTTCTAAAATACTCACAAATCCCTCAAAATCCTCAAGGGCTCTGATACCACTGTTGGGATTTTATAGAACGAGAAGAGAAAAAAAAATGGAGGAACATGAGACACAACACCACAATCTATTTTCATTCTACTGGGTTTTAAAACAAAAATTTGCAACTGAAATAATAGAAATATATGCAACCACTAAGTTAAAAACTAGGAACCATAACTTTGAAAATGCACCACTAATGATAGCAACAAAATAGCAGTAGATAAGCTAAAGATTTGGTCTTTAAATCTTAACACATTCAATAAAACTTTGACACGTTCAACAGCTTCTAAGGCACAATTCTAACAATTCACCATTTTTTTTCTTCTTTTTTGGATGATTCTGCACCAAAATGGAGTAGCTCCTCGAAGTCATAAGCAACTTCACTTTTAAATCCATCATTCCATGAACCATATTTGGACCTAACAATATCTAAATTTGGTTGGCTCCTTATCACCATGCCCTTTGATCTCCCCATTTTATTATTTTTCTAAATCCTTGCCACTTAAAAAATGTCATTGTCCTCATCATTGGCAATGTAATCCTCATCAATTATAGTGCCATTGCATTCAGTAAATATACCCTTTGTTTTACGAATTCTATCCTCATCAACATTAGAAATTTTAGGTGTAGAATCCCTAGTCAATTAAATATTGATGCAGAGTGATAGGTTGTAATTGTTGCATGTTTTATGTTGTAAAAACTTGTGTTTTTAAATTGTTTTGTATGTTAAATTGCTGTCATATTTGTATTTTATGTTGTGTTTGTTGTCTTTGATGTTCAGGTTAATAGGTAGGAAAGAATGGACAAAAACAACACTATTTTGATGCAAAGTTAGGTCTAGAATAGAATACGACATGACCATGTCATGTGTGCTTCGAAATCTGGGTTGTTGCTATTTTATTGGGCAATGTGTCTGGACATTATGGGTCTCGAGATTAGAGCTGGATGGACAAAAATAAAAGCTCTTTATTTGTGTTTACTGCTGGAACCATACAATTATTGTTATTATTGTTATTTTGGTAATTTTATTATTATTAGAATTTGGTTTTAGAGGAGACCCATATATAAACACTCTATTGTTATTTTGGTGGCTCGTCTCTATTCTCTTTCTATCTGAATAGTAACATTGACAACAACCATTACTGAACTTTTGTGGTTTTCTTCATCTACTGTGTGTAACTAGATTCATCTCTAGTTAAGGTACTTTAATGTTTAATCCAAATGAATTGTGAGACTTTTGTTCTTAATTTATCTTTACTGTTTCGAATATCTATTTTATTCCATGCTTGTTGGTTATGTTATTGTTATGTTGATTATTTTAATAACGTGAAATTGATTGATTGACATGATAATAAATTGCTAGTTAGGAACACAAGGTCTCGTTAGTTTCTAGCCTAGGTAGCGAATAACGTAGTTGTTTGTGGTTGCACATCTCTTATGTTATGAAATTTAATAGTCAAGTATAAATAATTCCAGGTCTTGAATTTGTTCGTTTGGGTTGGGTCTCTTTAATTCTTAATGCTGCTAGTAGATTATATCATATCAAAGGTCTTGAGGGTTGTTTACTAGTACGAGAAATAATTTGTGAGGGTTCCGGAATTATCGATAAAGTAAGTAAAGACTGGTTGTTTAGAGTGATTGTCAACAACTATAACCAATCTATTCGAACAGTTAGATGTTACATTTTGTGTCGATGATCAGTTCAACGGATTAAACAGAGAAGTAACTTGACTAGGCTTTCATCATTATTGAATTTCTCTTATTTTAATTGTTGCATTGTTGCTAATTTTCGAATTGCGATCTTTGTTTGTGTTCTTTTACATTCACGACTTCATTTACAATATTTGCAACCTTATTTTATTTTGTTTTGTTTCTTTGCGAATAACTAAATTTTTACTGGTCTTTATGGTTCGACTTTGTTTGCTATACTCAAAATGCATTTTCTGAACAAATACTTATTTTGGTGAGTTGACACGCCATCAACAAGTATCATATGAGTTTCATTTCCAACATATTATTTCTACTATCATCATCTAAAATGGGATCTTCTGATGTGCCATCCACAATGTAATTTTAAGAACTATTTTCTACATGCATGTAACACCCAAAAAATCGAAGTTGTTCAACATAATAATATGAGTGAACCCACAAACCAACATACTAAGAATTTGTTTGTACCATAAATAAGGTCGTGACAACATGGGCACTCTTCTTAGATCCAAATGCAAGTTTGCAGTGAACCCAACAACTTTTTAGCTATCACGTTGTGGCTCTCTTCTTGTTTGCTTCAGTTTTTCAAGAGTTTCACAAACTTTTAGTAGTGGGTTTCATATAAGATGCTTTGTTATTTCGACAGTGATTTAAACTTACTCTGCATTTATCGCAAAGTGAGTGAATGAGAGTTTTTAATATGGAAAGGAGTTAATTTGATGAAAGAGAAATTAGTCTTAATCATTTTTTATTATTTCCATACAATACTTACTGTAAAATGGTATAATTGGGTACTGATGGAAGTAGGAAGCCGACGTAACGTTTCCCTTATGGAATGCCAAATTTGTTTTATTGCTAACTGGATTGGGCTTAGTAAGTTTTATGGTCCACTTAAGAAAGTTTAGTAAGTTTATTGCCACAAAATTGACTTTCATGATTTGCCGTTACATTTTAAAAACTTCAGTGATTATCAGTGAAATTAACTCTGACACCAACAAGTTTGAATAAAAATGATTATTTTAAAGGTTAAAGGGTTAAATCTTATGTCGTTCTTATGTTATGTTGAAATTTTTCTTCGGTCCATGTGGTTTCAAAAAGTTCATCTCCCCTCTACGAGGTTCACAAAAACGTTCAACTGTTCGTCCAATATTAAAAATTCTGTTTGTTTTGCTGATGTGACGTGGAATTTGAATTAAAGTAAATTTTAATGACAAAATTGTCCTTGCACCTTTATTTGTCTCTCTCTTCGGCTCCCTTCACCTCTCTCTCTCTCCCCTCCCTATCATTTCCTCAAAATTAAACGCAAGCATATTATAAATATACCTAATGTATGTATTATATTTAAGAGAATACGGAATTAGGTCTCATGACCCCTTCAGGTCCCAAATAAATTAAATTAAAGATTTTTTTGGCTTTCCAATAAAAAAATAAAAATTCTATAAGTATTAAAGTTTGCTCAAACATTAACTAACAATTTAGAAGACATTTCCACTTTAAAAATCATCAATTTAATGTAAGTGGAATTTAAATATATGTGGTCGATTTTTTTTGGATTAGTTTGGTTTTGAACTTTTAAAATAAATCCAACTGAAATAAACAAATCATTTTCGAAAAATTGTACCAACTAAATAAATCATTTAACTAAACTATAAAACTTAAGGACCCATTTAGTTTAGAAATTTTTTTGAAAATTCTTTAAAATTTATATTACCAAACTAAAAAATTAGAGAAGTTGTTCAAAACTTTCATTTTTTCTCTGTGAAAAACACAAGTTTTTACAAACTAAATTTTTATTATTTTTAAAAACAGATGGTGGTGCTGTAGCGGTGTCATGAAAATTTAAGTCAAAGAAATTTTGGTTCTTTTTTCTTGAATAGGTTTATAATGAATAAATTTATTTTACTCTTTGTATTTATGAAATAATTGAAGAATTAAAAGTAAATTTGTATTTTGTTGATGGGATACTGTGAATAAAAATCTAGATAGTAAGTTTCAAATTATTGAAATACTAGAATCAAGTATTATTTGATTTAAAAAATAAATGATGTATTTTATCTTAAGTTTATAAAATAATAGTTTCATGTAAATTTTTTATAGATTTGATGTGAGAGACAGAATGACTAATATTGTGAGAGAGATGAAAAAGAAAATATTTGAAAAGGAGGGATAAAAATAATATAAATTTTTTATCAAAATTTATTATATTTAAGGGCTGAACATTTTTATGAACGTCAGCCAACACAGATGAACTTTTAGAAACTAAAGGTGCCGGACACATGGACGATATAGGATTTAACCTTCTTTTAAATAAAGAAAAGATGATATTTCCTCCACGACTGCATTGTTTTGTCCGTTGAAATCCTCTCCAACAACATGAACACCTCCTCCTTCCCACCAAGCCTTCACTCGCTCACCATCGCTACTAAAATGTAAGTCTATTACAGACATTTAGTACACAATTAACAAAATCTTCGTACTCATTGTCGATGACCCACTTTGCGTGTTTTCTTCCTTTAATGTTTTAATTGATATAGAGATGGTCTTTACATGTTATTGATGTTTGTTTTGCCCATGGAGGGCGGACTGAAGCCAATGGACGCAGAGCAACTGAGAGAGAATGCACACAAGATGGTTGATTTCATTGCCGATTACTACAAATCTATTGAGAGCTTTCCTGTTCTTAGCCAAGTTGAGGTACTTATGCAACGCTTCACCTTCTATTTTGCTTCTATTTTACTTCTTTGATTATTGGTTTTATTACTGATTACACAAATAACAAAACCATGAAGAAAGTTGCAATATTTTTTACATTATATTGTTGGTTGCTTCATGTTGTCTGTCTATGCTATGAGTACAATTTACGTTCTTGGTTTTGTATTTTAAATGTGTTTGCGGTCATGCAGCCCGGTTATCTTCGTGAAC
>CAODLS012152343.1:0-33543 GCA_948243855.1 Flueggea neowawraea
AATTCTGTTTGAAAACACTTTGGCATTTCTTACTGAAACTGATTTGGGAATTCTCCCTAAAAATTATTTTAACATTTACTCCTGTAAATGTTTTGAGGTAATATTTTGGAAGAAGGTATTCAACTAATTTATATTTTGCAACTAAGTCTTTGTTGAGCCAAATACTTGCAAATCTGTCTGACTGTTGTCCTCCTTGAGTGCCAATGATTTTGAAAACGGATTTCAAAGCTATGATACTATATCTACTGTGTATACATATGTACATCTATATTTGCATGTGAAGTTTTCTAAATTTTTCAAAATATCTTTGTGAAGCACGTATGAGGCAATCTGAGTGTTATTTCCTCACTAGGGATTCTTACCCCTTTCTTTTCTGTCTATTCTCTGTACTCCTATTTTCAGGTGATTTTGGTTGATTGCGAACTATTGGCATTCAACGTTTGGTGAGGCACTTCGGAGATTTAGTCAGTGCCTTTTTGTTCGAGCTCAGTATATATTTTGTTAGTTGCTCCATACCAAATAGTGAGTTATGGCTTAGTATCTGTTATAAATGTTTGATGGTTTTATTCATCTTACTTATATTTATTTTGATAGTATTATATCTATACTATTTTCTTATATATCGTTGTATGTTCAACAAATGTTTTTGATAAATGATTGTTTATGTAGAATATCTGTATCTCCGAGGCTTGTGGAAGATGAGCTGGATTTCCATAGACGGTTCGCCTTGTACGTCGGTCAACAGTCCAACTCGGGTCGTGATAGCAATTCTATTAGAAATATTGGTTATATGAGAAGGTGGATGGAACTAAGTGTTATGCGGGATAAAACTTGTACGAGCCACCTCTAGAATTCATTCTACTATATTAGGAAGGCTAACAATTTTTTTTATTTATTTGATCAGACCTACAGGTTAATTCTATCGGATGTGGCTAAATCTTCGAATCTTTTCTATTAGTATTGGAAAGATCCTTGAGAAACCCCAGTCAATACTTGACATATTGGGCCATTATCGAATGAAACGAACTTGCATTACATATTTGTTGTCATTGGATTATTTGTTATATATTGGATTGCTTGTATATATTTTACCGTTACATAATGTTTGATATATGTTTGGTTTCTTATTGGATTGCGACTCAAATAAAATGTAAAATGTTTTCTCAGGTACTAACAGATTAGCTTTTAAGCCAATTTTTCAGGCTTATAGATATAGATCTTAATGGTTCATTATGCATTGTACCTTTATTTACTAGACTTGGCTTGTACTATATGATACATATTTTATGTTACGAGTCTTGTTAGTTTTATTTGCGAACATTTTGTTGAAACTTTTTTACTAGTTCTATCTTGAAGTACTTACTTTAAATTATTTTGTATATGTGTAAGTATTGATATGTGCCATGAATCATACATATTATATAATATATGAATATGTGTGTTACATTTAGAATTGAAAAGAGGTTTTCTACATCCTAACTTTTATGAGTGTTACGATTATTATAATTATGATATTGATATGATTATAATTATGATATTGATTTCAGTTTAGTCGATTGAGGTCTTATGTAGGGCAAAAATTATTGTGCTTTTGAGTTAATGTATTTTATGTGTTTTTGAGGATTCCAATCTAATATTTTAAAATTCAACGGTTTAAATACAGTCAATACATTATAATATATGAATTCTAATATTTGTTATTTTAATATATTAGTTACATTTAAACTGTTAAATTTTAAAACATTAAATTTGAGCACTTAAAAACACATAAAACACATTAACTCAAAAGTATCATAATCATTACTATTATGTAGACCCGACCAAATGATAAACCCTATAGCCAAGATGGTAATTTCAATTGGAAACCAAAATTTAAAGGACTAGGTTCATTGAACCCTATTATCCGCATCAAGACAAACTAATCCTAAAGTCCCGCGCACATATTCGCCTCTGAATCAGTTCAATCAGCATTGGAATAAATTAATGTAAAATCACCCCATTCCGTGAAAACCCAATAGTACCCACCTCGCCTCCATCGCCATCTGCCAGTAATTAACATGGCGTGCTCAGAGTTTAGGCCACTGAACGAGGAATCTTTGATGATCGAATACATAAAGGCTACTCCTGCTTTGTCGGAGAAGATGGGTAACAGGTTTGATGACTTGAAGATCAAAGAAGTTGGTGATGGAAATCTCAATTATGTCTACATTGTTGTTGGCTCTTCTGGGTCCTTTGTCATCAAGCAGGTCAGTGATGAAACTCAGGTTGTGTTTTAGGATCAATTATTTCAGATTCTCTCTTTTTATTGGACTATTTGTTGCAATTTTCTGTTTCTTTTATTTGCCAGAGCAAGATAACTCGGATAATGAGGTTTTCCTGTTAAAGAAAAAAAAAAGTTTCATGTTCGTTTTAGCTCTTGGATGGAGCGAAATGAAGTTTATTTGAATATGGGAGTGTGACTTTTGTTTGTATGCATATTGCATATGTCAACGAATTAGGAAATGAGGAATCGTGTTTTTGCGGGATTTTACTTTTCGGTTTTTAGCTGATTCATGCTGTTGAAATCTCAACTCATAGAGCTACTTTTTGATCGGTGGTTTCATTCTAAAATGGAAAGTTATGCTACTTTGTGTTCTATTAAGGTTACACCAAATAACTGGTCGGAGAAACTTTTTAATGAAGTATTCCAGTTAAAAAAAAAAAAGGTTTATGTTCGTAGTAGCTCCTGGGATGGAAGGAAATGAAGTTTGTTTAAAAACTTGGGGTTCTATATCTTTTGAGAAGAAAGAGTGACTTGTTTAAATGTATATGTCACTAAGTCAGAAGACGGTTCTTAGCCGATCCATCTGTTTAAAATTCAACTCGTTTGTCCTAATGTTTGATCGGTGGATTCATTCAGTTATGCTACTTTATGTTTTATAAAGGCTCCCGAAATAACTGGTTCAGAGAAACTTTTTTCTTTACATTCATTAGTGTATGGATGTTCTTTTGCACTCGACGGTTCAATTGTTTTGGTAAAGTCTTTTGGTAATTGAGTTTGAATTGTTTAGCAGTTGGTCTATTAGCAATCAAACGTAGTGAGACTATCATTTGGAGACTATTTTCACTCTTTTTTCACGTGGTGGTTGCGTTTGAGTGCAGGCCATTCCGTATATTCGATGCATTGGAGAGTCTTGGCCGATGACAAAGGAAAGGGCATATTTTGAGGGGTTAGCTCTTAAGGAGCATGGAAAATTATGCCCTGAACATGTTCCTGAGGTTTATCATTTTGATCGTACAATGTCTTTGATTGGTATGCGGTACATAGAGCACCCACATATCATCTTAAGAAAAGGATTAATTGCTGGAATTGAGTACCCATTGCTTGCAGAACACATGTCAGATTATATGGCAAAGACTCTTTACCACACATCTCTTCTTTATTGTACCACCACAGAGCACAAACGTAATGGTGAGTACACTCCACTAATATTTTCTCTTTTTCGCAATGGTTCAGTTGGAAGGATATGTAATTTATATTGAAATTGACAATCTAAAGGAATTTCATTCCTTTGGTGACTTCATGTAGTTTCTGAATTCTGTGGGAATGTGGAGTTGTGCAGACACACTGTGCAGGTTGTCTTCTCCGATCCTTATAAAATATCAAAGTACAATCATTGGACTTCCCCTTATCTTGAACAAGATGCTGCAGCTATCCGGGAGGACAATGAATTAAAGCTTGAAATCGCTGCATTAAAATCTATGTAATCTTCTTCTCTTTGTAGCTTCTTTGTTTCATATTTTGTCAATTACTTCCTTCCAGTATATCCTATTGTTTATTGGAAATTCTTCCCATAGGTTTTGTGAAAGGGCACAAGCTTTAATACATGGAGATTTGCATACTGGTTCTATCATGGTTACCCCTGGATCAACTCAAGTTATAGATCCAGAATTTGCATTTTATGGTCCAATGGGTTTTGATATTGGAGCTTTTATTGGAAACTTGATTTTATCGTTCTTTTCACAAGACGGACATGCTGATCAAGGGAACGACAGAAAAGTAAGACTATTTCACCCTTGTTTTATAAATTCTCATTTGTTCTACTTTTAGATTTAGATGTCTTCGTGTGCATCTTCTCTTATATGTGTATGTAAATCGCATCACCAATTCATTCTTAGTTGAATTTTACTCACTTTGTACATCAAAAATATTAATCAGTTCATTCAGGGTTGATTTTGGCTTGCTTATTTGTTTCATAGAACATAGTGTTTGTAAACCAGATGATGTTTCTTCTGGTTTGTATATATATCATACCTTCTTTTGTATTTTCTACTTTAAAACCACTTATGCTCTTAATAGCGCTTCAATTTCCGCTTTACATTGATGTCCTGTGGCAATTCCTGCAATTTATCTGTTAAACTCATCTGCAGGGACAGGATGTGGAGGCTTTCGTTGGAATTTTTTTTCTTCGTGATAATATACTCTGTCCTTCTTTAATCATAATTATTTGTTGTCGCCATTTACTTTGGTGTCTCGTTCCTTTTTTTTTTTCTTCTTGGATGGTGTCTGGGTTTCTAAAACTTGCCCTATATCGTGAATTAAGAAGCATGACATGCAGCTTTCTTGAAGTTTGAGTTTATATCATTTGCAATTTCTTCTGAGTTTTATTCATCTGAAAACTTTTTCCTTATCATGAAGCCGTATAAAGAGTGGATTTTGAGAACAATTGAAGAGACCTGGAGTCTTTTCAATAAAAGGTTCACTGCACTCTGGGATAGCAACAAGGATGGCCCTGGTGAGGCATACCTACCTGCAATTTATGACAATCCTGAAATTCAGCACCTTGTACAGAGAAAGTACATGATAGATTTGTTTCATGACACCCTTGGATTTGGTGCAGCCAAAATGATAAGGTTTGGTTCTGTCTTTTTTTAATTATTTCTCTAAGTACCAAGGTTGCTAATGTTCTTCTCTATCCTAATGAACTAGAGCCTGTCTTAAATAACAATGATGACAATTTAAGTAGTTGGTTTCAGCACTTTGGGGAGTAAATCACCATAATCCTTTTTTAATCATTCCTTTCGTCCATTTTAATTATTGAGTTCATTTGTGTTTCATGTTCCATAATCTTGGCATTCATGAATACTCTAATTAACAAATCAGGAAAACATTTAGATACTTAGCTAACAATCAATAAATGCAAATAGAAGAGTTCCTTTTTCTTAAATAACTGGAAATTTGTGATGAATAATGACTTTCTTCAGTGTATAGGGCTGTCTTAAACCATTTGATACTCAAATTCACTAGGATTTAAGTTGAAAGTTTGTGGCTCAGGTCCCTTCACTTGTTCTACTCCAAACATTAGTTCCAGTTATATTTGGATTTCCACAATAATTCACTTCTGTTGTTCACTATAAAGAAGATAGATTAGATCCATATCTTGGTTTTGTTTATTTAAATACAATGGTCTATTCTTACATTTCAAAATTATGGCTTACAGGAGAATTGTTGGCGTGGCCCATGTCGAGGATTTTGAATCAATTAAAGATCCAAGCAAACGAGCCACATGCGAGCGGCAGGCTCTTGAGTGTGGCAAGATGCTTCTCAAAGAAAGGAGAAAATTCCAATCCATCACTGAAGTTGTATCGGCCATTCGACAACTACAATTTTGAAAAGATAAGCCATTTCCAACGCAATAGCTTTGAATTTTTTTTTTTCACTTACCAATGAGTTTGTAGTTAATCGATATTAGAGTCGTCTACAGCACTAACAGGTCGAAAGTTCGATTGGTGCAATAGCAAATAAAATAGCACAAAAGAAGTTCTTAACTTCGTAACATAAAAAAGTCGTTCTTAACTTCAAGTTTGTACCAGTGATTATGAGAAATGATTTTTCCACTTTGTGAATCAGATTATGCTTTTGTTTTGTATTCTAATCCAACATTCCTCTTTTCTTGTAACCATGATCCATCCATTATATCTTAATTTTTCTTGGTGTATTAACTCTGGTCTATGATCTATATTTATCAGTAAACTAGTAAATACTCTTACTTGTCAAGAAACAATTATTCTATTTTGGTGTTCTCTTATAAAATTGTTAATGATTCCAATTCTAATAATAAACAACTCAACATTTTACAAGGAATCTGATTCTAATTTCAAATTAAACTAAACAGGAGATATAAATTAGTCACTTTGATGCCAATTCTAATGCCAATGTACATTCTCCACAACATTGTGGAAACGACGCTACAATATGAATGCGTTTTGGAATCCATCCATTGTGGAAATAGGTTCTCAAATTGCTAGCTATTAAATATAAGTTTTTATGTGATCAATAATGATAATGATTTTTTTCGATAAGTCATTTTACTTGCTTCCTCTAAAAATCGAACTCGCTGCTCTTTGGTGTTAGAGTTGTCTTATCTATCAATGAGTTACAAATCCATTGGTCAATGATGATAAGGATATGCAACATTCTGCAAAACACCCATGTAAATGGCTATGCCTTGTTTAGAAACAAAGAAATGATGCTTTCTATTTACATGAGTGCTTTGCAAGGTTATAGAGAGATGGTTTGTTGCTTATATAAAACTACTAAGAAACAGTTAGAATAGGACGATAAAATAAATTTACTTCTTGTATTAATTCAACTTAACGTTTATGATGCGATATCTATCTTGTGTCCTTTTTTTCTTTTTCTTTTTTGCATAATATGTTTTTTGCTTTATTATCAAAAATATGAAAGTGACATGGGTATATATATATTGCAAAAGAGAGGTTATAGTCCCATTTTATTCAGTAATCAACCTTGGCCGGAAGATCCCAGCTACATTATTGATCAAAAGATAGTTCAAACTCACAGAAGGTTCGGACAAAATATCCGCCTATGGGCCAATCTGAACTGACATTTGCCATCCAATCGGCAAAAAATTACCTTCCCTATATATCTAACAACTCCAATCTTCCAAACAGGTCTAAGAATTAATTCTTTATTATAAAAAAAGTAAGTTGTAACAAGAGCCTTGAGGAAGTTTATCTCTAACGAGCCATTCAAACACAACTTGTGAATCAACTTCCCAGATCACTCTTCGGATGCCCATATCATGAGCAAGTTGCAAACCATTCAGGACACCTTGAGCTTCGGCTTGAAGAGCAGTACAAATGCCCACTTGTTTAGCAAAAGCATTGAGATATTTTTCATCTAACGTCTCAAAATAGAAGGAAGACAAGAGAGTCAATTGCTACATATTTCTATTATTGTTTCTCTTACTTCTACCTTTTTAACCTATTTGAACTACTCAATTGCAAATATTATTGGGTTTGGGCTTAACTTTAAATCTATGTTTTGAGAACACATAATAGTAACAATCAAAGTATTTGATTGAGGGTGGATATGTTTGTTGTAAGTCTATAGAAAACAATATTGTAGTCTTTAAAGGTGTGAGCTGAAATCAACCTTGTTGGCATTGAAAGTGTTGAGCCGCAATCAACCTCGTGTATTGACATTGGAGGTGTTGAACCAGAATCAACCTTGTGTATTGACCTTGTTGGATTGAAGCGGAATTAATAACCGTTATAGTAAAAATACTAAGTGGTGATACTTAAGTAATGGACGTAGGCATCGAGTTGGCCGAACCACTCTAAATCTTGGTGTTGATTTTTCTCTTACATTTAAAGTCACTTCCGCTCCATAAACGTTATCTAAAGTATAGACCGAAATTCTCCAACAAGTAGTATCAGAGCGGGTCTCCATTCAAGAAGGCTTAACAACCTTAGAGTAAAAATTCACATCAACAAAATGGATTTTGTTCCTTCTCCTCCATGTGTTTCAGGTGCTTCTCTATATATCCCTCCTTTATTTGATTGCTCAAATTTTAATTCTTGGAAGAAAAGAATGTTTATTTCATCCAATCATATGATATTGAGCTATGGAAGGTGATTGTGTTTGGTCCCAAGAATGGTGATGGCACTCTTAAGAAGTATGAAGACTTCATTAATGAAGATGGGAAGTCTCTAAGTCGAAATGCCAAAGCCACTCAACTATTGTATTGTGCTTTGAATTCCGAAGAGTACAATCGAATTTCCTCTTGTGAGCATGCAAAGAAAATATAGGAAATGTTTGAAGTAACTCATGAAGGCACAACTCAGGTTAAGGAAACCAAGATTAATATGCTTCTACACGAAACTCAATCCTCATAATCTATGTTTTATACAAGACAAACCTTAACTGACACCACCATAAAACCCAACAAAAACTTAACAAAAATCAACCTACAAAAACCAAAATCAGTTCAACCAAGCAAAAATTAGTTTAATCAAGATTTTATTTTATTTTTTATAGAAAAATGCATCCAATCTCTAGCCGCTTCTCAACACACATCAAAACCAAGATCTATGTTCAATGCGCACATAGTCGCCACCCTCCAACATTGTCTCCCAACAAATCTGCACCAAAACAAGTTAGGGTTCTAAAACCACCGCATTTGACTGTTGGAATTCGTAACTAAAATATGATATTCATATAAAGGATAACGCAACAGAAATAACAAATTTTTTTATCCTAGAATTTTACCAAGGATCCATGCACATCAACATACACAATTAAGGTAAAGGTTTTTTTTACCTTAAAACCAAAGCTAGATTGAATTGAATGAATGAATTGAGTGTTGGTGTAACTTTTAGTATAAACTCGAAATTCTTTCAACCATGTTGTCTTTACGCGAACGTGACCAATAGTATCCACACAAACGAAACTCTTTTGGATTGGTGGAGTGTACTAGCACTTAAAATCTTTATTCTAATTCTCACAAATAATTTTCTCTTTGTTTGTGACACTCACAAATTCAGCAAAGTCATTGCCATGAGAAATAAGACAAGGGTGTGCACCTATTTATAGACAAATGAAAAATCCTAAATAGGTGCATTATAGTTAGTCTTTCTTGTCCCATAAGAATAAGCACTTCCTAATTAATTATGTGGACTAATTATGATTTCTACAAAATAGGAATGTGCAGAATTTTTCCTATAAAATAAGAAGTGTGCTGAATTTATCATAGGCTATTTTTAATGTCATTGGGATTTATTTACATGGTACATTATCATTAAATAAATCACTCTTTCATTAATACATATGGGTCGAATTATTATGTCACACATAAGAATAAGCTCCAACATATTTAACTTAATAATAAGTGATATATATTAAAGGCCCATTACATTAATGGAAATATCTTATATTATATTTATGACATAAATCATAAAATTCTAAATTATTAATGATTAATCAAATTAATCATCTTAATAATTTAATTACCATGAGAGATAATATTTATGAATCAATCCAATTCGTTCGCGTGTGTAACCCAATAGGCCCACTCAAAATTGGCAATCGACTTTGTCCCAAAACTTGGGCCCAATCTCCATAAGCGGTGTCTAGTACTACATTATGGCAACCGAAAATCGAGTGACATCGGTGATCCGAGTTAACTTTTCACAGTTTGATATTTAGTTTTTTGTCTCATGATATCTATATTAAACTTAAGGCATGGTCACATATCAACCTTATATTGCTTAATGCATTTCTTGATCCTAAATAGATTGATATGAAAAATGATATTGATAATCTTTTATCAATTCATTTGACTATGCATATATTCCATCAATCTTACTCATCAAGTGACCTAAAAATATCACTCTTCATAAGAGAAACAAATCCATCACTCTCACTATCACTCCTCTGTAAGATTCATGACATATCCAATTATGGCCTTTGTTGTCATCCTGTTACGGATGAAGTTTGACCATGTCAAAACATGTGATTCTTCATGTAGGAGTCGATAGTGAGTTTCAGTCAAAGAACTCAAATATCATCACTGCATGAAAGTTACTTGTGACATTGATTCATGAAGTATTTTCATAGCAGGTCAGTCTAATACATGCTCACTAATATGTATCTATGTTCTAAATGATATCACATATCCATAATCAGTAAAACATGATTATCCACTTAGCAGCATACTAACATTGATTTTTTATCATTCTCATGATAATAATCGATTAGGGACATTTAGAATAATATTCATTTTACTTTATAATTTTACTATCAAGTCACACTCGATAACATAAGAAAGAATAAAGTATTTATGAAAGTTTTATCTTTATAAAACATAATATAATATTTCATAGATGAAATGAAGTGTCTCTTTATTAAATAATAAATATAATGACAATGTATATCAATGATTGGACTAGGGCACAAAACTATCGCTGACTTATTCCATTCCAGATTCGTCAAAAACTTCAAGATCTCCATCGCGATTTGACTCGATTCCTCGTTCTCCACCGTGTTCTCGTTCCCATCGTGCTTCTCACTCCATTGCCTTCTCGTTCTCCGTCGGCTTCTTGTTCGGCGTCACATTTCTCTCTCTGTTGCGTTCGAAGGTAAGATAATCGACGGTGGCTCGGTCTATGCAACTCGACAGTGACGGCTCTTGGTGTGATGAGATGAATGGGTAGAGAGATATATAGGAGACAAGAGAGGGAGATGCAGTGGAGAAAAGAGGCAAGGATGCTGAAGAAGAAGGAAGAGAGAGAAAGAGACATAAGAGAGCCGAGAGCAAAACATAGATGAAAGAGAGAAGAGAAGTGAGAGAAACAAGATGTTGAACAAGATTTTCGATTTTATCCCAAATTAAAAAGGCATTTTTAAGATAAAGTTTGTGGCTATGATTTTTCAGATGTTGGATTACTCTATTGTGTTATTTCTAATATTTTGAAACTTGTTCTGATATATGTAGGAATTTGTATTTTATTTAAGGCATACAACTTAATTATCTCTTTGCTATAATAAACAACTAGGAGAGAGAAATCACAACCCTGTAATCTCGCCTCTCAATCCTCTCACTCCCCTTCAAACCCTCAACTGTCAGCATAAAGTCATCATCTTTCTCTTCTCTCCTCTCTCCTCTTCTCTCTCCGGTCTCTCTACTCTGTCCTTTCTGTCTCTCTCGTCCTCTTCTCCTTCTTTATTGATCTGGCTTGAGATTGCATTAATAGACGATATGAATATTTTCTATTGAAGCATCTATTAATAACAATCATGAGGTATGATTCTTATCCTTCACATTTTTTTTCCATTCCTCTCCTCATCCTCAAGAAAAGGAAAAAGAGAAACCCACTCATCCCCGACGCCTCTTATCTGAAACCCATTCATCCCTGACACCCCTCTCTTATCTGAAACCCACCCGCCCACGACGTCTCTTCTCTGAAACCCACTCATCCCCGACGCCCCTCTCTTCTTTGAAATCCGCTCACCCTGACGCCTCTACTCTGAAACCTACCATCCCCTCCGTTTTTTCTTCTACATGGGATTCTGATTTTTTTCCCTTCTTTGTTGTGCAATTCGAGACTCCCAGCACATGTCAGCTGAAGACATTGTGGTGTTCCAAGGACGGGTGGGAACTCTAATTTGCCGGTTGTTAGCTAAGTCATCGTGGAATCAAGTTGATGCGAGTGTAGAAAAGGTATTGTTGTCTAAAGATCAATATATAGTTTAATCACGTCACTTTATATTTTACTTTGTGTTATCAGTAAAACCCATTTGTAGAAACATTTTCTTGGAGAATTTTTCTTATTTTACATAATATAATTTTTACAGGGGATAAGGATAGAAGAGGAGAGAGGGTGTGATGGTTGGTATGGCCATAGATTTTATGGGTTTTTGTTGCTTGCAATTAAGTTTTCATTTAGTTGGGTGTTATATCTTATAATTGCGGTATATTCGGATAATATTAATAGGATGATTTAAGTTATTTTTTTATATTTATATTTTTTTATACTAGTATTTTTTTATATTAATGCAAGTATATTTTAAGTTGATGTATATATAATAATTATAATGAGCATTGAGAGATATTTAGTCATCAAAACATTATCCAGTATGTGTAATAATAAGAATATTTAAATAATATTGATTGGATATTATTAACTGATATAAATAAGAGTGTGTATATTACACGGAAGATAATGTGCGACTCTAAAATACATTATTTCTGTTCAAAGATATTCGAATGATATTGAGTGGATACTGGCCGCCAAATAAATATGAGTATGTTAAGGTATTAAGAGAGATTCAAGAACTTAATAATTTGATCTTCTAGCATATATATATAGATGGGGAGCGCTAAATTTACTCTAAGAGTAAATTTTTTGAACTTACTCTCCATTCTCATCATCAATTGATTTTGGATTTAATAGTGGAGATTATATTAAAAAAGTAAGTTACATCAACTATTAAATTTAAAAATAATGGATGGTAAAAATGAAAAGTAAATTCAAAAAATTTACTTTTAAAGTAAGTTGAGTCATTCTAATATATATATATATATATGACAATTAATCAATAAAATATTATAATATTACTAGGAGAATATTATGCAAACACACTAACAAAAAAAAATGTATCTTACATAATTTATACATTTTTTAGTCAAGCAATATCCTTTAAATAGTAAATCAATATCTATAAAATAATGCAATCACATTTAAGTTGTTTAATTATAATATTTTTGCTATATTTGATAATTTTAATGGTTATGTTTGTAGTTGTTTCTATGTCATGTAATATTACAATGATATTGTGTTATTTTTGTTAAAATGTATTGAGACAGAGGCTAGTACGTGTGCGGTAGAGGTTAATACGTGTCTCAAATTGTCCAAGTTGCTAACATGAATCTTCAAATGCCTGAATCATATCATAAAAAAAATAATTAATTAGGGATATGGGTGTTTTGATTTCTCACGAAGAAAGAAATAGAGGAAGAAAGGCACAATTAAGGTGGAAGGTGTGGAGGGGTTTAGAGAGCAACATGTGAAAGAAGGCTGGGAAACATAGAGTGGAAGGTAGAATTGGAAACGTAGAGAAGGTTTGGTTGCTATATTCACGCCTCACACTTTTAATTAATTTGATCTCTTATGTTCTTATTTCATCTTCTTAATTATAGGAGATTGATAACTGAAGTCATGTCTGTTCAATTTTATCTTCAAATGTAAATAGTATTCTAATATTATCTAGAAATGAAAAAGAATATATGTACTGTCTTTATGTGTAATTTGTTTTAAAAAAAAATATTATAGTAGTGTAAAAATCTCAGAAAAGAAACACTTGAACCTGGCAAGTGTTGGGTTCATTTAGCACAACTGGGGCGGAGCCCCACTGTTGGCCCTACTCTGGCAGAAGCAGGTGTCCAAGCCCCTACTGGTCTTCATATTGCACCGCTCATCTACGTGTCTTGTACAACATCTACGTACGTTGATCATATATCAACGTGCGTTAGGGCTTGTTCTACGGGCTTTGATCTTTGTTCCAGAAGATGTACATTCACCCAGTGATTCTTCAACGCAACTTGTATGTTTTGCAATGTGTGTTGTCAACTTCATCTCAAGATCACACTTTTAATCCACGTCAGCGTGTCAGAGAATATTCAAATTTAAATTCTGAGGAGCATCTTGGCTTTGTCGTCATTCGAACCCCGTCAACGTGCATTGCACCTTTTGTAACGTACGTTGAGCAGTACATCAAAGATTGCACATTTTGCTCTACAACGCACCTTGTTTCATTCATCAAGCATATAACGTGTGTTGTATATTCCTTAACGCGCTTTGATGAACTTCTGATATTTTCTTCTTCTGGAATGGATGATCTACACCCCTTGTATCCTCTTTAACGTGCCTTGATGCCATTTTCATCATGATCAACGTGATTTGCACAGGCATTGCATTGTTGATGCATATCAGCAAGTCTGAGATTTTGCATTTCTTTCATGGATGTTTTGCAATCACCATCATCAAAACTGAACTCAACAGGATAAGAATCATACCTCATGATTGTTATTAATAGATGATTCAATAGAAAATATTCATATCGTCTCTTAATGCAATCTCAAGCCAGATCAATAAAGAAGGAGAAGAGGACGAGAGAGACAAAAAGGACAGAGTAGAGAGACCGGAGAGAGAAGAGGAGAGAGGAGAGAAGAGAAAGATGATGACTTTGTGTTGATAGTTGAGGGTTTGAAGGGGAGTGAGAGGATTGAGATGCGAGATTACAAGGTTGTGAGTTATCTCTCCTAGTTGTTTATTATAGCAAAGAGATAATTAAGTTATATGCCTTAAATAAAACACAAATTCCTACTTATATCGGAACAAGTTTTAAAATATTAGAAATAGCACAACGCAACAGAGAGCGAAATGTGATGGCGAACAAGAAGCCGACGGAGAACGAGAAGGCAACATAATGGGAAGCACGACAGGGAGCGAGAACATGATGGAGAACGAGGAATCGAGTTGAATTGCGATGGAGATCTTGAAGTTGTCAACGAATCTGGAATGGAAGAAGTCAGAGGCGGTGGTTTTAGAACCCTAACTTGTTTTGGTGTTGATTTATTGGGAGATAATGTTGGAGAGTGGCTGCTATGTGCGTATTGAACATAGATCTTGGTTTTGATGTGTGTTGCGAAGCGGCTGGGGATTGGATGCATTTTTTTATAATAAAAAAAAAACTAAAATCTTGATTAAACTAATTTTTGCTTGGTTGAACTGATTTTGATGTTTGCATGTTGATTTTTGTTAAGTGTTTGTTGGGTTTTATAGTGGTGTCAGTTAAGGTTTGTCTTGTATAAAACATAGATTATGAAGATTGAGTTTTGTGTTGAGTGTTTGTTAATTTTTTTTGTGCTTGTTTAATAATTTTTATTTATTGAGTTAATGAATTTTGAATTTGATGTTGCGTATATTTGTCGTTAATGAATTTTGAGTTACTGAATTGTGGTGTCAGTATTGAGTTATTGAGTTAATGAATTTTGAGTTAATGAATTGTGGTGTCAGTTTTGTGCTGAGGGTTTTATAGTGAATTTTGATTTTGAAAATATCGTAATTTGTCGTAAATGTGGCATTTTTTAACTCAGTTTTATTTTTCTAGCATTTTGCAACATTGGTATTTTTGAAAAACTAGTTTTCAAAAACGGAATTTTATTTTATTGTAAAAGTGTGATTTTCCCAATAACAAATCTAATTAGAATTTGTCGTGTAAATAGTTTGATTACTATGAAATAACTTTAAAAACGCCTTTGTTAGTGCAATAGATTTTCTATAGGGTATAATTTTCACCTTTTTTTTATCATTTTAACAAGTGGGCTTCACTATCAAGCTATAAGTCCGACCTAAAATGAACTCGGCACCACAAAACTCTCCTTCCAGCCTGAAATCTTATATATATATATATATATTATTTGGCATCATATAGATTAGTTTAACACGACTTTTAACAAGCAACATCCACTTAAGATCAATATACTAGTTATTAAATTAATACTTTATTAGTTAGTGTAACTATTTCGAGGGAATGTTTTAATTTCAAACCTTACAAAATTTAATTTTCATCAATCAAAATATAATAATTTGCTAAAATCATTTTTTTTGAAACTCAATGAGTTTTTTTTTCTTCTATTAAAAATAGATTCTTAATTATATTTGAAGAGATTCCAATGGTTAGGTTTGGTGGTAATCAACTAACGTTTACAGTTGAACGTTCTAGATTCGAACCTTAGTAAAAATAGACGGTAAAATAGTTGTTTTGGACTTTCATCCACCCTTCTACTTTTTTAAAAGAAAAAAGTATATATTTGAAAAGAAACTGTAAGATTTAAAGGAGAATCTAGTGTGTAAAAATGTCAAAGTTGGATTAACAATTAGTTTGAAAGTTAATATCTGGGCTATGTTTTGGTCTATTAATTAGATTAAAGGTTTGGAAAAAAATATCAATTTAAATACTTTTTAAAACTAGTTTTTAAAGTAGAAGGATGTCAAAGTTTAAAATTTTTAATGTATAACAACACTCTTATTAATGATCTTCTGTTGGTATACATCGAGAAAGAAATTTTTTCAACTATTGATAACGAGGCTATTTTGTGACGCTTTTAGAATACGATGACACGTCGAAATCAACTATTATCTCTCGGTTCGAGTGTGTACAAATAGTTACATAATTACTATGCGTATTCAAATATTAAATTAAATTAAATTTACTTATATATATACATTTTTTTGTCTTATACACCGAGTAGTCATAATTCTGACTATACGGTGGGTCCGACTGTGTTGATTAAAAATAAATGATACTTCAATTCAATAAATTTGACGATCCACAATAGTAATGTGGTGAACTAAGCATGCGATGGAGCCACCATATTGTTTTCGATGAACTTCTTAGTGATATTTCTTTTTTATTAAGATATTTAGTAAAATTAACAGATTTATTAGTGCGAATTAATTCGAAGTTCTAAGTTAACTATGAGAATAAAGTTTGGTACATGTCACTATTCATGATTCCATGTGAGTATTGAATTTACAATTGAGGGAACATGTTATACTTTCTTATTGGTTTTCCATTCATCTTTCCGACCCACAAAGGTAGTACAAGATTACAATATTCGTTTACGTTTTGAAAATCTGAAACAATATTGACCGTCCATGCATGAAACTGCTTGAACTCTGCTGTGAACAATCTTCTTTATTTGTCACATTCAATAATTAAATCAGTTTATGCTCTGTACCTTTGTAGCTTATATTGCATTTGACTGCAAAATTACCATCAATAAGTGGATTAAACATCGTACCAAGAGCTACTCTGACGTTTCAACGAGGGCCAGCTATGGTTCTAAGTCTAGGTCATTCTTTAATTTGATATAGTTTTGGTTAGATTCCAGTCGAAATTCGGACTATGACAATGTCTAAGCCACAATTCTTTGTTAGTCATAAGTTTTATTTTCAATCATAACTCGTACGCATAATTCTGATTCAATTGAATTTGACATAGACAAGATAGAAGAAGATTATACTCGTGGTGGTACCATATTGCACTCAATAACGACCGGAAAATTGCAGAAACCATCTTCTAGGATAATGGAAATAAAACTAGTTATTAATACTAAAATTACTAAGAGAAATTAGACTGCTCCTCATATTACAGGTGTAGCAGACAATGTCGATGTCGTGAAATAGTTGATTTCAAAGATGCTTGTTGCATGTTTAGTCATATGAAATGCACTAATAATCATTGCTGATGTGTAATTAATATTTTCCCATTTTTTTAAATTTCTTTCAACCTTACTAACTTTTTTCTTATTTCAGAATTTTTTGCATTTATTCTTACCTTCTTATTAAATTCATAATGAGAAACTCCATTAAATCCATAATAAGCACTAGAGTTTTTTTTTTATGTTTGATATTGAATATTCTCTATTATATTGAAGCACATAATTAATTGAAAATCACAAAGCGTTTTGTATAAGATAAGAAATACTCTCTTTTATTTATTATTTAGTATTTGTATTATTTTGATTTCAAAAAAAAATATTTGTATTATTTAGTATTTATTTTTAATCTTTATTATATTTTTATATTTCTTATAATTAATTGTTTGTTTTGTTGTCCCCATCAAATAAGGCCATTACATAATTAATAAGGCCGTTACATAATGAAATATATGGCCTTACAAGCTACACCACGTCATACAGTGAACAGTGCCATTGTAGCATTAAGAACAAATTGTTATACTCATGACTCTATCATCTTATACTCAATGACGACTGATAAATTATCTAAGCCATCTTCTAGGAAACTGAAAATAAATTAAAAGGAAAATATTCAAAGTCGCTATACATACATCCTTAACCTGCAATTATCAAGATTTATATTATATTATTTTAATTAAATAATATTTTTGTTAAATTATATTTTGATCATTAGAATTCCAGATAATAATAATTGTCCTAAACTATATTTTATTAATTAAAAAATTAATAATTCACACATAGAACATACATCTAGTTAATTATAAAAGTAAAACTAAAAACTAATTTCATATGATTAGGTGACAAACTTACTTTTAGCTTGCTTCGGACTGGACTAATCATAAATTGATTTGTGACTAATCAAATATTGGATTCGAATCCTAGAAAAGAAAAACACCAAATTAAAAACATTTTTTTAGCTTAAATAATAGAAAATAACTTTTCCTTCCAACAAAACAAACTTCTGTCCAAGAAACTGGATCTGACAATAATTAGTTAATATTTACAGCTATACGTTCTGCTCAAATCTTAGGATAGATAAGGAATAAAAATAATTGATTTAAATTTTAGTCCACCTGACCTTTTTAAAAAAAAAATAACAAACCTCTAATCATAAAACGTTAGAATCAACGAAATTCTCAAGATTGATTTTGTAATGAGATTATTCTAAAAAAAAAAAGTTAAAATGGAAGTCATTAAACCAAGTGACAATTACATATATTGAGGCCCAAGACTTAAATCCTGGGTCATGATAATCAAAATAGCCTGCAAGGAGGGGTTGTTTTCAACTTCTTGACCACCCCCTGAGAACTGTCCCTCACATGAGAGAGCTCGCTGCTGCAGGGAAGCAAAATTGCCTAAAAATCGGAGTTTCTTTCGAAAGGTTACCCATTTTCTGTGACTTTCCTACACACTACCATTCACTTTTGTCACCGTCTGTAAAATTAAGGGTTAAATCATTTGTCGTTTTTAAGGTATAGTGTAATATTATATGTCGTCTTTGAGTTTTGAAAAACTCATATGCTGTCTCCAGCAATGACCGTAGAGAAATTTTTCAAGGACCGCAAATGAGTTTTTTAAAAATCGTAAATAAATTTTTTAAAGACATCAGAGAGTGTAAAAAAGTTTTTTCAAAACTCAAGACCAGATAAAAAATTACACTATACGCAAAAGATTTAATCCTAAAATTAACCCAAGTTACTGTCACCGAGTCTATTAAACGTTTTAGCACGAGCTGCTCTACCGCTTCCAGTTCAGGACAGGCCAACTATGGTTCAAGGCTAAGATAGACTTAATTTTAGTTTGATATAGTTTCGGTTCGATTCTGGTTGAAAATCAGACTCTAACAATGTCTTAAGTCATAATTCCTTGTTAGTCGGAAGTATTATCAATTTAACTCATATGTTAAAAAAATATAACATGTTTAACTAGGCAATGTAAATAGAATTGAAAAAAAAAAAGAGAAACAAATATAAATTAAAACGTATAACAACAATGTTCATTGTCAGTTTAACACCTAAATAGATTATTAAACTTTTTTTTTGATATGTAATTATCAAAACTTAATACATGATAAAAATCTATTATGTAAAGCTATTAAATAACCAACTATAAAAAAAAAACTGAGTTTATGAGGACATGAGCCAGTCAGTCAATATATTAACGGTAAAAAAATTATTATTAGAGTTCAATTGAAAAATATTTTTGATATAAGAGATTAACAAATGTTGGTTAGGATATAAATATGGTATAATACGGTATATTAATATTTTAAAAAAATTATAATGGATTTCCATTGAAAGATATTTTCTCAAATATTATTTGGGATTCAGAGAGTTCGATTCTCAGTTAAATAAGATAAAATAACTTATTAAAAGAAAAATATATAGTACGTTAAAAGCAATAGAAAATACATTCTCCTTTTCACAATAAATGATTTTTAAAAAAAATATTATTAGAGTTCAATTAAAAATATTTGTCATACTCTCTCCGTCTTATAAAAATAGACCATAATATTTTTTTACAAAAATTAAAAAATTAGGTAGAGTTATTAATTTTAACAAAAATTAATAATATAATTTACTATATATTTATGTAGAGACAATATTATACAATTGACATAATTATTAGTATTAAAAAAAATAAACCTATAATTTGGAACATACAAAAAAGAAAACCTAGTCTATCTTTATAAAATTGATAGAGTATAAGAGATTAACAAATGTTGGTTAGGATATAAATACAGTATATTAATATTTAAAAAAAATTATAATAGAGTTCAATTGAAAGATATTTTTCCAAATATTGTTTGGGTTTCAGAGTTCGATTCTCGGTGAGATAAGATAAAATGATTTATCAAAAGAAAAAGAAAAATCTATAGTAAATTAAAAGCAATAGAAAGTACATTCTCCTTTTTACAATAAATGATTTTAAAAAAATCTTTTTTGTTAAAATAAGTAATATTTTATAAAATTAAAAAAATTAAACATAATTTTCTATAAATACTCTTATAATTAATGAATTATAATATATAATTTATATTTTAAATAAATTATTAATAGAAAAATATCATAATTAATGTATTCTAATTATTTTCTTAATGTTTACTACAATCCCAAAAAAAATATTTATTATGAAAAGAAGCGAGTATCAAAATCCCTAGAAAGTTCAAAAGATTAATTTGAACAAAAGAATTCGTTTTTCTTTCCACTTTATTTCACAAAGAAAATTAAAGATAAAATTTATGACGGTCTTTAAAATTTAATACATTATTAATAATATTATTATTATTATTATATTTGACGCCAATTTTTGTCAATTAAATCTAACAAAAAAGAAGTAAAATGTCCAAAATATCCACACTCCATTTTAAAATCAATTTACTCTTGAATCAACACTCTATCTCTATCCACTTAAATACTGGCTTCTCTCTCTCTTCGATTCTCTCTCTACTCAAACTGCTCTCTTCGGCTTCTTTCACCGTCTTCGCCTCTCTCTATCCTCAAACTCCTCTCTCCGACTTCTTTCACTATCTTCGCCTCTCTCTCTCATTTCTCAATTGATATCCTCTATCGATGCCTCTTGGCGTTCGACAACACCCCACCATCCATGACAAGCTCCAGTGAAGGATGACCGACGAGATCCTGAGTCGCCACCACCACCGGCTTAAGGCTAAGCACCGACGAGATCGAAATCAGAAATCGACCCAACAAACTCGTTGATTCTGGAATTGATTGCTCAGAATCTCTGACTTCACACACACACACACACTCTCTCTCTCTCATCAGTTCGATCGAGGTGTTTAGTGACAGAGGAGGAGGTCGTAATCAACAAGTCGAAGTCTGAGAACAATGAAGATTTACGTTTTAAGGGTTAAATTTAGTTTTTTTTTACTAATGTTAATTTTTGAGTTTGTCTTCTTCAATGATGGGACGAGCTCATTTGGTTTGGAAACTGTCAAGGGTTTAAATTTGGTTTCTGGTTGTGGTGGTGGCTTGGTGGTTTGGGTTCTAGATCAGATCTGTAATATGTCAAATGTCTGGATGCGAGGAATTTCTAAACTCAGTCCATTTTGGTTGTTCATTTCAGATTCATTTTGTTCATTTTGATAAGGTGACAAAGATCAATGAAAGGGATTTTAAAATTTTGTTCATTTCAAAATTTTTGCTTTGTCTTGATTTTGTATTTTCAGATTTGTAATCTTTGATGTTTGAATGAAAAGAAGTGGATTGATATGGATTTTTCTGGGTCTTAGTTCTTGATATGGATTCAATTTTTTTTTTGGGTGATGAGAGAGAACGAGAGAAAGAGAGTTCTAACCAGAGAGAAAAATCTAAGTTTGCAGTTTTGCATGTGTTTGGATTTTGATTTTCTTTTACTTTGAGGTTTTGATTTTGATTAGGACAAAAAACACCAATTATTTACAAAAGAAAACACCTAGAGTTTTATTTGATTAAGATGAGAAAAACAATTTGCTAAAACAAAAAAAATGAATGCTCTAATGTTTGCAATTTTATGTGTGAGTTGACGATGAAGCAGAGGAGTAATGGGGTGTAATGGAGGAAGAAAGCAGGGGAGGGGTTTGGAGGAGAGGAGGATTTTTTTGTCGTTAAATTTTTAAAATGAGTAAGTATAATATGTTACGTCAAAAAATATGACGTGACCGATTATATTTGACTAACCATAATAGATATAAGGACCTGAGCTGCTATTTTAGCACTATGAGAGACCGAAATGAATAATACATCAAATTTTAGAAACTGCAATGAATTTCGCTCAAAATTAAAATATCCTTTTCTCATGATAAGTGAGTAAGCATGGTAACAAAACTGAGGTATTCTACAAACCAAAAATGTAAATGCACAATTGACCTCTAATTGATGATTGTTGAGTAACTCGAGGAATGAAAATTGTAGTAAGTTGAACTCTCCTACAGAATTGCAATAGAAGTACAAAACATTCCAATGTCAATAAACTAAAAACACTGTAACACAAATTTTGGGAACTTACGACAAGAATATTTGATTATTTTAGTTATTTTTCAGTAGACATAATTTGATGTAGATATATTTTCGCAAATACGACCAAAAAATTCCTTACAATGTTACTATACCTTCCAATTGTCTTGCATATAGTTAACAAATAACAAATCTGCTGTTCTTTTGGAATATTCTAAGGTAACAATGGGAAGAAGAAAACAAAATTTGCTTGGTCATAATTTAATTTTATATACACGGCCAAAAACACAGTAGAGATTTGTTATCTTAGAATATAACGTAGCCACCTAACAAAACAAGATTTATATTATAATGCAGCCAAAAGAAAAGGAATATATTATATACTTCCCAAGCAAACTTACTCCTGGGAAGAGAATCAACCTTGAAACTGATGAGGTGGATGTCCGAAACCTCGGAAACCCGTCATTGCGATTAGGTGAAGTTGTCAGATTATGCCTCGCTCAGCTTTAAGCGAGGAACGATATTCATTGATTGTAGTTCCTGTCATGTTTGAAAGCAGTAATATTATCACCTGTACTTGAAATTAAGAAAAAGACATGACTTAAAGAACTACTTGGTACTGACATGTTTCCGGCAACCCCAGATACGATATGTTAGAAACCAAAATGTTCAGAACCAAGGAAGACACTCTGAACCAGAGTTTGATTCATTTAGATTGCAAGAATATTTGATAGATCACAAATTTACATTATAGAACTACTCAATACTGCATGAAGTACTAAAAAACTGGTAATGTTTATGCGTTTTAAGTTTGAAGAATATTGATCACTGATCACGTTTAAAAAACAAAAGAGCTCCACAAACATTTTTTACATAAAATGGTATCCCCATCGACGCTGCACTAAATTGACCCTTGACCATTGATGCTCTACAAAGGAAATCCAATACCTAATGAAGTTTTACAAGAGACTAAAAGTAAGTGTTTTATGTTGAGACCTCGAACGAACAAATGTCTCGATGCCGGTTTAGATATGATGATCAAATATATTTTCATTAAAAATGTCTAGATTAGGGCCATGTGAAGAGAAAATAGCTTTCACATGAATAAACAAATTTACCTGAATTAGAAGCTTGCATGCATACGGTAGTTTCATACTAGACATGTTATCACCATTTTTGCAAGTAGAACATTTTGCGGTCCTGAGCTTGTAATCATAGTATCCTAACAAACCACAAACTCTGCAGACCTGTGCAAGTAATGAGAAAAGGGGTGTAGGTACTTAACAGGGATTACAAAATGATAATAATGAATACCAAAGAATTTTTGTTCTTTAGTATCATACATAACACACCATCCACTTGATAGTTCAATATCAGTTAGTCTACACGGACATCATGCAGAAAACTGGAACCCCACAATAATGACACTGCTAAAGCAGGTTTTATTAACACATTAGTATACCGAAATGCGTCAATTTATGCTTTACTCATTCCTTGCTTTAAAATTCTTTTCAACAGTAATCTCTGAAACCATAAAAATGCTCTCTCGCTCTCTCTCTCTCTACCCCCACCCAACCACACATGACAAAGGCAAGTGAGCTACCTGAACTTCAAAAGGATCACTAGAGATCATCATGCGCTCAAAAATCAACATGCTAGCACCATATGCTATCAAACAATCGCGTTCCATTTCTCCTACTCTGAGTCCTTCATATCAATATTGATAGAAAAAATTCAATCCTTATTAATTCAATCTTCCTTTGGATAAATGTTAAATTGAAAAGAAATTTGACAATAGGAAAGTGAGACCTCCATTTCGAGCTCTCCCTTCAGTAGGTTGCCTAGTGAGTAAAACAAGTGGACCACTACCTCGAGCATGCATCTTATCCAAGACCTTGTCATTACAAAAATTGGGATTCAATCTAGGAACTAGATAAATAGACAGTCAACTACATAAGCAGGAAGTAAAGCCAATTTAAACAGATGATTATTTCAAACAATGAAATCTAGTATGTGCAAGCCTTGAACCAAATCAAGGAGCTTTGGAACATAAAGGGCAAAAAACGAATGGATTATACAAGAGATAGCAGTCATGATAATCGACAGGATGTATAATGCCCCATTGAAAAAGAAACTTACATCCGGATACAATGATAGTAACTTGAAACACTTGTAGCCTATAAAATTGTAATGATAAACACCACAAATTGAAAATTGAATATATAGTGAATCCAGTGTCAATTGCATTGCACATGTCATGTAACTTAAGTAGCATTTGTGAAAAAACAGCAGATATTGAATGTTCGTGCAGATAGACAAAGCAAACCAAGAACAGCGTAAAGAGAAGCTCCTAGGCTTTAGATATTGAATGTTCATGCAGATAGACAAAGTGAACCAAGAACAGCGCAAAGAGAAGCTCCTAGGCTTTGTTCAGTCTATTGTAACCAAAAGAGAAAAAAACAGCAGTGCAGAAAAAACACACACAAATCAACTGTTGCACACCAGAGTGATGTATAGAAGTCTAACCATATGTTTTAACTTCTGGTAGTAAATTGGCCCCATGAAAATATAAGCTTGAAGTGGGCAACCTGTTATACCTGGAGAAAAACTACACAAGTCGACAAAAATTTATGGCCCTTCTCATGCATTTAAAGCGCAAAATAAAATTCGAGAGTGAAAATTAAAAACAAAGCTGGAAAGGATAGATTGACAAAAATATTTGGTGAACATAGCTATATTCAATTTCTGATGATGGGAAGAATTTTGGAAGAAAACTTGCAGTAGATGCAAAGAGAAGATGCAAATTCAACAACAAAATGTGACATGCCAGAGAAATCAAAGCAATGTTATGAACCTTTGTCTACAATCCAAAGACCAAGAGGGAAAGAAAGCACGACAGTATTCCTCATTCTGGCATTTGTGCTTATTTGTATTCTTCATGAACAAACATTTGAGAGTTGATAGGTTTCGTAGCAAATCTTAGAAAAAACTACAGTGTTATCACATTGGTTGAACGTAGTATTTTAATGGTTAAACTATAAAGAACAAGTAGCAGGCTTGACTGGTGCAAGAACCTACTTACCAAGAACAAGTACAGGTCTATCAGTAGTTAAGAGTTGCGAAAGACCTTCATGTAGACAGCATAATATAAAATTTAAACGGATGACTTAGATTGTGGAGTAAAACCCTCGTTTAGGAGTTTTGTAAGGGAAGGGAGAGAGTATGGTAAGGGAATAGAGGAAGAAAATAATTAACATTTTTTTATTTGATAACTTATTGGAGGGGAAGACTGGAGAATATTTGAAATTGTGTGTGCTTTTTTTTATCGGGATTTGAAATTGTGTTTGAAAGGTTAAAAACATTATTTAAAAGAAATAGAAATACCCTTATATACTTTTATTATATTTTTATTTTTGCAATTCGAATACAATAGCTGAAACACGATTAAGGACGAGCCATGGCCTTGCCTCAGCCGTAAGCAAGCCCACCCAGGCATCTGGGCCCGGGGTATCGAGCTCATCGGGTGGGGGTTTTTGGGTATTATTGTATGTCTTATTAGAGACCGATTGAAAAAAAGGAAAGAAAAGAACAGAAGGAACATGATTAAAACAAATCACAATTTTACAGTAAGCAAATATAAAGTCTACCAGACCAAATATTAGTAAGATAATAGTAACTCTTTAAAGAAATTTTTTTTATTAGTATTAAGAATTATTTGTCTTAATCATTAAAATGTACGTACACAAAATCTAATGAACAATGCAAGTGTGTAAACATTTTGCAAACAGAAAATGATTCATGCAATTTAACAGTTTAGGCATTCAATTTCTTTATCAAAGGACTGAGATTTAGAATGTTTTAAGGAAGACATCAGGTATACCCAACAGATCACTATATAATCTCATTCTAGATGTGAGATGCTAGTAAAAGCACAAAACCTGAATAAATGAAGTCCTTCCCATTGTAACTAAAACCATGCTCAACGAGTGTGTTGCTGCAATATCAAGAAAAAAAATCAGTTCAATAATTCAGATATCTTTGACAGAAAGAATGACCTGAACAATGTAAAAACAAATTTACCTTATTGCTTCAACTGTGTCTACATGACCACTTGGTTCTCCAAACGCACTACCATAATGATATCTACCACAAGAAACTCCAGCTCTACCCCCAAGAAGTTCTATCATCTTTCCAACTGTCATTCGACTGGTTAAAGCACGCACCCACATTAAATAGCGTAAACCAAATCATCAGTTAGAATAGAATTTAAGAAACAAAAGTCAATCAGAATATTATGATGAAAAAAAACTCTCCGCTTAAAGAACATCAATCAGTAAGCATTTTCTCAAATTGCTCTTCTTAAAAAGTGTTCCGGCAAAAGTCAATAATTTGAAACTACCATTTACGCGCTTCAAGATGATTAAAACTTTCCACAAGTTGACTGCATTTTCCACTCTTAGAAACACTGATAAGGGCAATCTAATAATACTATACTTAAAGTGCCAAAATCAATGCCGGAGGCACAAAATACTACACTTCCAGACAAATGACATGCTAACTATGGAAATGTTTATTTGTCATCCACTGATATTTTTCCTCTTAAATGAAAGAGGATATGCGTCTTTACTAATGAACAGGCATAATCAATCTACTAAAAGAATCATCAACAATAGTAAATAGAAAGGATTAAAATAATGTCTTTCCAAATAGAACATGACAGATTCAAATAGTTGAGGATCAGAGAAAACACCATAACTTTAAAAAGGGACTAAACGCTCATTCGAATGAACTCCAATAAATAAGAGATTAAGAAATGGACCATTTTGGTGGATTGAGGTTTCACAGCCCCTACTTATCACTCCAAGCGAGAAATAATGTTTGGAGAGGATACCCAATAGTCACCAAAGTATTTTAAGAAATTAACGATACTGTTAAGCCAAAACTGTTTATGTTTGCTCTAGAACAAAATTATAAAGCATTAAGCCAACATCATCGATGCAGTACAGAAAATTAACATATGTATATATAGGGAAAAAAGCAAAATGGAGCACTTCTTTTCCCAATATTCATGCTTCTTTTAAGAATAAAATGTTAACCACAAATAATTTATTGGTGCATTTTACTATATCTTGCTATACAAAAAATAATAATAATTGAAGCATAGCTAAAGTTATTTTGGATTATGCATGTGGCTACTTGTGATTAAGTTGGGAAGGTTTGAAAGAGACACTCCAACCCTTTTTAGGATCCAAAATCTATTATCATCCTAAAGTTATTGCATTCAGTGAACTTGATAATTTCAAATGCAAACACAAAATTTGAAATACATAAACAAATTATGTCACCTTGGGAATCCATGAGGATTCATGATCAAATCAGGACAAATTCCACGCTCGGAAAATGGAAAATCTTCCTGTTGAATGATTGTCCCGCAAACACCCTTTTGTCCATGTCTGCTACTGAACTTGTCACCAACCTGAGTAAATAAGAAAGTAACACAACCCCATGAAAGGTTCGTAGTTGAGATTGAGGAAGCGTTTAGTACACAGAAATTGAATTTCCTAAAAAAGAGATCTTGAAAAGAAAAAAGAAATTATTATGTTTGCATGTAAAGGAAATTTATCAGCAAAATCAAATAATTGCGTTTGGTTATCCAATTAGTTGTGTCATGAAATGTATTTATATTACTTTACATCTTTCTATATAACAGCTTTGAATGAATTATTAATCATGAGAACCAATTAAAGCTACTGTTAGTATGTTACTCTTGATACTTAACATGTTATGATACCTTAAAGTACGTACATGCACATATTGTATCAAAATAGTAATTTCATAAAATATTTTTAAAAATAGCAAGGTGAATAAAATCAAATTTAGATGAAGGTAAATTCTGAAAATCCAGTGGTGGATGGTTATTTTAATTGTAGCGTAGTGATTAATTGAAATATAAGGTTCTTATGGTACGTATAGCCATGTAAAAAGGAACATTGTTGTATAAAAAAAAATTAGCAAGATTTCTAGAATATGGAAGAATCATTTTCCCATGATTCAAGGGCTGCTGGAAAATAACTCTAGGAGGAAAGTGTGAGAAAAATTTTTTCCAGAAGAACTAGATTCCTGAACAAACACAAATAAGATTATCCAGTAATATCATTTTCCATGAAGAAGCAAACCTACATGCAAGAAGCAAGTAAGAATAAAATTTCTTACCTCTGGTCTACGAGTATGGCGAAATATAAATTTGATATATAGATTGCTGCTCTTATCAGAACAAAGAGCAACTCTATCTACCACACATGACTCCCCTTCAGGGTATTTGAATGTTTGTATACTAGGCCGATATTTTCTGGATATTGCAGAGGGGGCAAATAATGTTATTTTATGAAATATATAAATACTTTGCAACAAAACAGGGAAGAAATTACTAACACATCCGCTAATGCAGAAGCAGCTTTTAACTGTCCCCGCGTTTCAAGAGGGGATTCCTTTTTGATATAGATGTCGTTTGGTCTAATAATTTCCCCAGGAGCAGCAAGTCCATCATTATCTAACACCTACAAAATTTCCAACAGCTAAAACACATCATTTTCTAATATAACTCAGATAAAAAAAAAAGTTTCTCATATAAGAACAGAATAAAGAATGATTTGAGTATAATAAAAAAAAAATTAGTTTATCAGATATGATTGTGATAATTGCATGAACTAAACATGACATTAGCCTAATGCAAAAGAAACATGGTATATGAAGTTCCTTTCTTTCTCAGAAATTTTTAGCAACTTTGAGTTTTCTTCGGAAACATGATGCCATCTATGTAATTAAGGAGATAATAAGAGTGTGAATGAATGTCTTAAAGTTCAGTCGTCAACTTCCATATTAACTCCACCGGATCAGACAAAAATTTCACCAAATTGAATTCGCAATGGCCTAACGTAAATAAGAAGCTAAAAACGTGCCAAGTCCCATTCAGGATGAGAGTTCTGAAATCCCATGAAGAAAAATTATAATTGTAACCCAACTTTGCAGAAAGTCATATTCAGTTGAGAACTCGTGCCTATATATTTCTAAACAATAACTCCACCCTTAAATCAAATAAAAACATATACTCTCAAAGAATATATCCACATAACAAGTCTCATATCAAAATTGTACATTGAAAATGCAATGAAAAATTTAGAAAGATAACTCGTAGAGTAACAATATAAAAAACAAAACTAATAATTAGAGGAGCGGATGCTAGAGTCAAGAAAGAACAAATTCTCATCTTATCATAACCAAGCTTTTTATGCAGTAATATCAGTTTTTAGGATTACAACAAAGGTTATCTAGAATAAGAAAAAATGCACAATTAATCATGATGCATCCATTGTTGGATTTCAAATAATTTCAGGAGTCAATAAAATCCAGTCCTCATTCTCTTCACAGAAAAGCAATCAACGGATTGTTACACCACATGAGGTCTTCAAGCTTTCCTTTTTCAAAGTGTTCTTCACTATCAATAATTTAGTCCAACAAATAATTCTATTTCTGGTTTTTAATCCTAAAGTTCTAAAAAGCTAGATGATTATTTTCTTTTTTGTGCTGCAGCATGGATAGTCATGCAATATCATGTTAACATAAAAGCACACATATTAGCAACAAGTGCATTAGAATTGTTTAAATAAATTCCTTTGTACAGTAAGCACACCCATGTAAAGTCAAATAGATCTCGTTGTTATTGTTAATGGCTTAATGCATTAATATCATATTACACGCAGAAATTTTGTTTTAAGAAAATAGGACTTATATACATCATAACTTTCATGGTTAATAAATATATTTATTAAAAAATTGTGAAAATCATTTTTCATTAAGCCCATTGCTTCTGTGCCAATAGTGCCATCAAGAGTAGTAATATATTTGGCTTCAACTGTCAGGAAACTGTCATCTCAATACTCTGGCATGCAGAAAATATGGCACAAAGGATTCAACTGACACAACAGAAGAATTAGCAGAAAACATTATTTTATCCATACTTTTCTTTTGGTGAGAACTTTAGTTTACATTTGCATTTTTTATTTAAAATGTGAAACGTTTCACTTTTTAGAAAAAAAAAATGAAATTTTTATTTCAATACGTACCAAAATGGAAAAATTAAAAAATTTTACCATAATACCTTAAATTTTACAACATTACGTAAAAACTAAAAAATAAAAATCCATATTTCTAATCAACTTCCAGCAAATTAACCTTTCCTAGAAAGCAATTCTTCCCACGTTAGTATAACAACCATTCACCGTGCCACCCTTTACCAAATAAATTTCATTTTCTTGCTTTGCAGAATGAACATTTTAACATATCGTCCAAGCAGGCTTCTTGTTTCCAAGATAATGAGAAAAACAAAATCAGCAATTTTATCATCAGCACTGTAACTAGCATTAAGTTTAGCACATGTTTCTTCAGAGTATTGATACAATAAAGGCTTGAAGTCTTTAAACTATAATGAACTATTGACCAAGTTTTATTCACTGAGTGCAGATATATCCATATGTGATATGTCCATATATTGTTTTTGACAATGTACATCATATTCATGCAAAAGAAAAATAAAAAATAAAAAAGGTCATAAGCGATTGATTAAAATTTTCAAATAGCAATTGTTCTCCATTAATTGAAAAATTGAATGTAAAATCCTTTCCGAAGTCATAAGGTTTGCAAATAATAAACTGTTCTGTAAATCTCAACCGAATTACTAACCATGCAGAGCAAGAATAGTCAAAAATGGGTATCAAGCAATATAAAATGTATGCATGACATGCATAGGCAAAAATCTCACATCTGAATGCAGTGGATTAATGAATAAATCAAACAAGAAATTAAATCTAACAGGTTGTTACAAAACAAAATTATGGTATCTGATAATCTACATAAATGTTTATGATTAGTAAATAAATGATTAAGGAGAAATAGTAAAGTATGCATCAATGTGGATTACCCTCTCCCTTTCTTCCGCTTTTTGTGGCCTTAATATTCTGTCTGATGCACCATTCTCATATTTTTGCATAATAGCAGAATACCTGTAATAACACCAAAAAAGAGATAAGCTAATGCAAATGGTTTACCAAGCAAACTCAAAAGCAAAACGAGATAGTCTAACAATAGATGAGTCATGATAAAGAATGAGTCAATTAAAGTAAAATACTTTTTCATAACAATATAATGGCCAAAACCACGATCTAAAGATGCCTTGTTCATGACAATTGCGTCCTCTATGTCATATCCACTATAACTCATCACTGCAACAGTGGCATTCTGACCAGCTCCAAGCTTATCAAATCCAATCTGGAATTCAAAAAAGTGAATTCAGAGCCCATTATTCCTATTGCATCAAATGTATGCTGCATGCTTACCAGTTCTATTGTTTTTGTAGTTAACAATGGTCGTTGAGGGTACACCAAGAGGTAAAGTAGCCCATCCATCCGACGCAACTACAAAGTTCAAGAGATAAAAGCCATAAAATGAGCAGTAGACTTAATATTTTTAATATTTAAGTTATAAAAATATTGAAAAGTTCCTCATTTAGGTTCTTAAATAAATAGCCAAGCCACAATGACCAAAAAAAATAATGTGATCATTGGTCAACCTTCTTTACATCACTTTTATGCCCACAAAAACAAACATATATAAAGAATGGAGATGGAAAGGTAGAAGAAGCAACTTATGTAGCATAATAATGTAGATTTGGTGGATAATTATTTCTTCTGCTGTTTACAAAAATTTGTAAACTTTTTTTTCTTTTTTTTAACATGAATATAGGAATTCAGACAACTCTTTGAATGACAAGAATGAAAGCCATGATAATGTAGATTTGGTGGATATATAAAGAATGGAGATGGAAAGTAAGAAGAGGCAACTTATGTAGCATAATAATGTAGATTTGGTGGATAATTATTTCATCTGCTGGCCACAAAAATTTGCAAACTTTTTTTCCTTTTTTAATATGAAACATAAGAATTCAGACAACTCTTTGAATGACAAGAATGCAAAGCATGAAGTTGCCCCACACCTTCTCCTATCCCTTCCTTTGCAGGAAGAATGATGATCTATGCTGTTTTAATGCAAACAGGTGCTACTATTGAAAGAGTAAAAATATCACTTAATTAATCCACAAGTCCATGATACAGGACAATCTAATCAACCCCCAGTTCAAGTCACATTGAGATTGCATCTTGGTATAATTTGAGGAGAAGCCGAGCTAGGAATCGAGGAAAAGCAGGGCCAGAGTTTGCAGGTTGAATGTGAACTGATCTTAAGGATGCCAAAAGAATAAGGTCTCTTTGGCAAGTAAGAAGAATGGGACAACTTACAGCAGTTATAATGTAGCCTGATGGGATAATGGGTGGAGAAACATTTGATACTGGAGATACCAAAGGAAGTTAAACTCTTCAGCAAAGGTAACACTTATGAAAGAGAGAAAAGATAAAATAAACATCCTGGGGTCTTTAATGCAGCATTAAAGATCGAGTACTTCAAACATTTGGACTACATATGACAACATCACATTTTTTTTTCTTATATATAAATATTTTAACACAGAAATCTCACATAAGGAAAAAAAATTCCCACATAATGAGCATCCAAATATCAAAATTACAGAGAATTTTAAGGGAACACAGCAAATTCATGTGAGTAATTGCAGTTTAATCAACATGCCACAGGACAGTTAGTAAGAACTGGTTCCAGCAGAAAACCATAAGAAATTAAAAATGACAATTCACTTACCTGGTTATAAGCAATGTTTCCCATGGCTTGCTTTCCCATAGAACACTGTAGCATCGTGCAAACCAGATAGGAAAGTTAAAAGTTCTAACTCATTGATCATATGCCACCAACTACCCAAAAAAGAACAAAAATAATTAAAAAAAAAAACTAAAAACCTGATATGTATTTCTGGGCGACTGATTATGATGAGGATATGGAATTAAACCCGCACAAACACCTAATATTGTAAAAGGCTCTATCTCTATATGTGTCGTCTCAGGTGTGCTCTCACTTTCATATAAAGCAATCTGTAAAACAAATAAACTTGCAATAAAAATCCTTGTCTAGTTAATGGAATATTCAAAATGTAAAAAAACAATGAAACAACACCTTAGTGTCTCACATTGTCAAATGAGGTATAGGCTTTTAAAAATAAACATACCAAAGCATTGTTCTCCTCATTGACATCAAGATATTCTATCAGTCCCTCTTGCAGAAAGTCATCAAAAGTGCGTGCTCCATCCTTAATGAAAAGAAAAATTAATCAGTTCTGAAAAAACGATTCTGTCTAGAAATAAGAAAATATAGGAAACTCACCACCAATTCATCTATATGGTGTTGTTTAATCCTTGATATTCCTTTGTCTGCAATAACAAGTGGTCGACAAACTCGACCTCCATCAGCAGCAATGTACACTACACGCTAATAGACATTCTGATATTACTACCCAAGTA
>CAODLS012152444.1:0-15490 GCA_948243855.1 Flueggea neowawraea
AGCATTAGCAATCCAGAAATCTTGCTAATATCAATCTTACCTCAGGGCAAAGCACATTAATACGGATGCCTCGCCGTTTGAATGGAACAAGTGATCTGGTAAACATAACAACCCTCCTGAGAACACAAACCTCATAAGTTCTAAATAGGAATGTTTGAATTTGATATTTGCCCACAAAATACCGGTTGTGCATGTAGTTTTAAAATTGTTTTCTAAAATAGAGATGTACAAAGCGTTCACAAAGAACGTAAAAGGAAAAACAAAATCAAACATGATTCAATGTAGAGCAGCACACCTTTAGAGCCAGAGTAAGCTGGGTCATGATACATTGGATAAAGACCTGAAGCGGACCCCAAGTTTATAATGACTCCAGGTTTCTTTGCAGCTTGCATGGCTTTTATCTGTTCAGATATTGCAGAGAAGAGCCAATTGCTTGAAATTATAATTTACACTTCACCAGAAAGCTTGACAAAAATTGAAAAAAAAAAAGTCTTCAAGTTTTGAAGATTTTATCTCTAAGTGGATAAATCATTATGTCCTTGCAGCCTCTATGGTTGCACCTCTAATACTGCAGTATGACGGTGTTCTGCATATCATCATGTGAGAAATCAAGAAAAAGTGAGTGAAAATTAAAGCCCACCGCGAGTTGAGTGCAATCAATAACCGCAACCAGGTTCACATTAATAGTATGCCTCCATGTACGAGTGCCATCAGTTTGATCCTTATAGAAAGGTACAGAAGTGCCAATTTCCGGCACTGTTGATACATATATCTAATCCTCCATAAGTTGCTACATGCTTTTCGAAAGAATCAGCTAATTCTCCTGTTCATAATTGAAATTCTAATCTTACTATACCAAAGAATTCATCCCTGTAATCGATCAATATTAATTTTGTTGTTGAGCAAAGAGAAGTTAAAACCAAAGGCTTCTGCATTTCCACATACGAGGAAAACAAGAAAAAAAAAACTGTAATGTCCCTGACTTCTAGTGCACTGAAATAACAACAATCAGTTAAATGACTTGAGCTTGACACATCACATCTTACGAAGGAAGCAGACGGAGGGGAATTCCAGCTTTGAATGAAACTTAGCATTTTGTTTCTGAATGAGCCATGCAACTTCCTTTCCCCTTTCAGAGAAATCAACTACAGTTACAAATACTTCCTTCTCTCCAAGAGCCAAAGCTAGAGCTTTCCCTCCATATAAACCACCAAGAAAACAAATAGCTAAAACAAAACAAAAATAAATATGCTCCATTCACATACACAATCAATCTTTGCAAAATTATGTTAAATATTGACAGGATTTCATAGACCCCTAAACTTGATTGTATTTACCAAATACTTATCATGGAATTCTTATAATTAGTTGCTGCAATTAATAGCTTATACATATCTCTGGGTTCCCCTGTCCTGCCTGGCTGAGTTGCTTCTGGAGGAGACCCATGTGGCGAGGCATGGCAAGGAGTTCTGTACAATGTTTAGAGATTACGTCCATGTATGTGAACCCTTCTTTGACACTTATCACCATATAAGATAATTTGATTAAATTATAAAATACTTATCAAATACTTATATCCATTTAAGATAATTTGATAAAATTTAAGATAATGTTGGATGTGAAATTTAATAATTTGGTTCTTAACAAATGACTTAAAAGTATTTATGAATTAAAAATATGGATAAAAATGTCCAATTTTTTTTCTATATCCGTACATTTATATATATTATGATTATAATTATAATTTTGCATAATTATGTCAAATACATAAGTAAATTATTTTTTAAATATACATAAACATGACAATGCAAAAAATATCTTACAATTATAAAAATATATAAATAGAGAATTATATAAAAAATTTTAATTTAACAAAATATTGGGTTTGCATCTTTTAAATCCTCAATAATAAATTTTTACAGACCTTTTATAATTATATGATAAAATTTATAAGCAATACTGATATAAATATGTTTTATAATTTCAATTTTATTTAATATGAAACGTAGGATACTTTTATTTCAAGTGTACTTTGTGAAAAATATTTTTACTAAACATTTGTCAAACATATATCACCATATAAATCAACACAATGTTGTAAGTTATATTATTTATTTTATTATTTTTTATATTTGAAGAAAAAATTACGAAATAATGAACCTAAAAATCAAAAACAAAAAGTCTAAAGATAACTCTATGTGGGTCTATTGAATTGATTTTAAAATAAAAAAAATAATAACTTATATTTTTTTGCCAAAAAAATAAAATTGATAGCTTATAAAGTCCAAAACATTTGCGATATAGAAAATAGAGATTAATCTCCATAAATCACCAAAAATATATATTACAATGAAATAATATCAAACAAAAATAAAACATCTCTCTTTTTTGTTTCAATATTTTTCTCATTTACCTATTACCTATCATTTGTTCAATTTTTTTTTTCCTTCCAAGCAACATTATACTCCAAAGTTCCAAATTGAACAAAGTCTTGACAACATCCAAATTTAAAAATTAATTTATTTTGAAAGAAGAGGATTGTTAATAAAAGAAGAAGCACCATGTTGTTTGTTTTTAAGTAGAATATAAAATATAGTTTAGATTATTATTTAGTTAATTTTAAATAATTATATTTAGAGATAAAGTTTTTTTAATCTATCTGAAAATAAAGTTAGTTTTATTTGAAATAAGTCAAAATGAAATCTGCAAAATAAATAAAAGAATAAAACTAAAAAATAAGGATGAATTTAAAAATATGATAAAGATTTTTCAAAATAGATAAATTTATGTTTTTTTTTGTAATAATTACAGATTATTTTAAAAAATTAATAGATTGTAATTGTCAAAAATAAACAAATAAATATTAGTACAAAAAGTCTTACCTTTATTCTTACTTTTACAAGTATTGCGATTATTTTTTTTTAATTTTAATTTTCTAAAATTTTTCGAACTTTTTTCTAGGGAGAGTTTTTTAATCGAGACCTTCGGAGTTTGCCCCCCTATTGCTTTGGGTTGCCCCTCTTGGAGAATGATTGGAGAGCAACCTCCTCTTGAAGGTACCTTTCCCGTTAATAGCTCATTATTTTTAGCAATCAGGCCCATGAGGTCATCTTGTTTGCTTATGACATCTAGATGGCTATCGTCCATTTTTCTATCAATGCTCTCCAGTGCCTTGAGCATCCCACTGAATATATTAGGATCGAAGCCCAATTGGGCGACTGGGGATGCCTGCCTGCCTTCCTTCCTTCCTAGAGCTGATGATGTCTCTTTAGAGTCTTTTGGTTCTTGAGAGTTGTAACTCCTTTTATTTTCAAGTTTTTATAACTCGATAAAATAGTCACTTTATACTAATTTTATTAGTATAAAATATACAAGGTTTTTATTTTCAAAATAAATAAAATCTAAGTTTACATCAATATAGTTATTTATATATTTCCGTTAAACATATGTTTAACTCACAGTTAATAAGATATATTTTGTCTATTTTACAACTTTATATTTATTTTATTTGCTGATTTCTATTAATTAAAATTATTATATTTCAATCTGAATTATTAATGTGGCACTTTGAATTTGACAAAAAATAAATAAATGGGTAAATATTTTTATTGTCTTTCAATTATTATCTTTCAATGAAAAAGGTATTTATTTGAAATAAAAAAATATATATATTCCTAAACTTTTGTATTTTTGACCAAAAAAGCAAGAAAAGAAAGGCAAAACTTTGCCGTATTGAAAAGGAAAAAAAAAAAAAGGGAAAAGAGAGAGCAACACAAAGTGCTGCGTTTTGTGAGCAACCAGGAAAAAAAACCCCCCAAGTGTTGCCGTTTCGATCAAGGGGGAAAAAAAACCTTATTTCAAATAAATACCAAGGTTGCCATTTTGATAAAAAAAAAAAACAGAGAGCCCCTTTAGTTTTTAAGCCCCATACCGGAAAGTGTTCTTCCATTTTCACTCTCAAATACCACCAGATTCACTCATTTTCTCTAAGTTCTCTCTCTATCTCTTGCTTCCATTCAATTTCTTTGCACTAAATCAAAGTAAATCCCTCTCTCTCTCTCTCTTTCTCTCTTCTCTTTTCTTTTCTTTTTTTCATTGAAAATAATGAGTTTTTTTTGTTAGGGTTTGATGAGTGACGGTTTTGTTGTAAAATCCAAATTAATGCTTATTTTGGGTGAATTAATGATGGTTTAACTTGGTTTTGGAATTTTGAATTTGTTCTTGAATGGGTCATGTTTGGTCCGAATTTTGAAGGGAATTTAGTGGGATTGGTGATGAATTCTAGTTGGTTTTTGTTGGATATTGATGGATTTAATCAAGAATTGAATGGGTTTTGTGTTGGATTTTGGAGATTAAAGAAGGTTGGAGTTTGTAGGTGTTTATTTGGAGGAATTAATTTTAGTTTTGACGAATTATTGAATTTTTGTTGAGTTTGATGAATGGTTATTATTAATAAATATGATTGGATGATGATTTGAGTGACTTGGAATACTGGGGTCAGTTGGAACGAGATTTATTTTTGGAATAAATTTTGTGTAGGAAGCTAAATTTGTAATATTTTAAAAGTTAAGCCCAAATTTGTAATTCCTCATAACTTGGAGATTGATTTGTAATTTCTAAAAAGTTGAAGGATTAAACTGTAATTTTACATCGAGGTATGATTCTCGACGAGAGTGTTAAATATTCGTTTGCGATAGAATTTTTGGTGTTGAATTTGGGTTCGGGTAATATATTTGCATTTTTGTATTTTCAGTATTGTCACAATACTCGTCTAATTTTGTGGTGAATAAATTTTGTTTTCAGTTCTGTCTGATTTCTGACGTGATCAACCATCCACCGACAATCCGAGGTTTGGATTATTTGGCTCGGTATCCAGATGAGTGAGATGACAACTTTAGGCACGTATGCTGCGCTTTAAATTTATATGTTTTTTGATGTGTTGGACAAATCTGACAACTGGACTAAGTAAAGGTATGACTTAATTAAAATATGATTATGTGATAAGAGGAAAAAAATGGTAAGTATATGAAATAAGATAAGTATCAGTATAGTAATTTGATTACCTCAGTATAAGTGATTACCTCAGTATAAGTTATAATGTTGTCTGCCCGCTTGTTTGCTATCAATATTATTATGTAATATATGTTTGGATCCAGGACACTCAGCTATGGAGATGGCGTAGTCGTCGGTATACCGTTGGTCAGTGAAGGTCTAGTTATTAGGGTTGGTGATAAAACTGTGTGTCTGGCTAAACACCTAGTGTCAGATGGCGGAGTCCACATTAGTTAGTCAGTTAGGAATTAATCAGATCAGCTTTAGTTCCGTCCCAATCAGCTAGGATATATATATATATATATATATACATATGATATGATCTGCATGTCTGCTTGTTGTTTGCTAAGGGTGAAATTGTTTTTACAATGATTTTTTTTTCAGCTAAAAGGTATATATATCGAGTGTATATTATAGTACCCCTATATATTTGATGTGGTATTTTTAAAATGTCTTCAAAATAGTTTACGTGAGGTCCCAGAGGAGACCTAGAGTGTCGTACCTTATTTACTCACCTCCCATCCCTAACATTTTTCAGGTTGACTCGACTTCTGTTCTCAGTGAGGATCGTCTGTTGAGTTGAGCAGTGAGTGTCCACTTGTTTGGGCCCTAGTATGTCAGTTCAATAGAGGCTCCATACCAAGTTCTTATGGGTTATGATTGTATTTGTATATTTCAGTTAATAGTATTTACCTATGAATATCTTCTATATATTTTAACTTATATTTATGTTTTGTTACTTGGTAATATTATTTTGAAATTACGTTTATAAATAATTTTTTTTATTCAATTTTGAATTAATTATGGGTTGGAATAAGAAATTGAGTAAATGTTCTGATTGTCTGAGGCTTATGAGAGATGGGCCGAGCCTCTAGTTTGGTTCACCTTGTACTCCCGTCATGGCCTATTTTCGGGTCGTGACAAGAGTGGACCTCCTCTTCACTGGCCTTTGTTATTACAATGGCCTTTCCCTCACGTTTCTAGTGTTAGAAACGATAGTTTCTTTACCACCTTGTGTAGTTGTCATTATGTGGGTCTTGCCAAACACGTGCTAAAAGATTGTTTCCTACTTTTTAGAAGTTAGAAGAAAAATGCAATCTTTGGGAGTAAGGGGAGCATGCCAAGGAATTTAAGTGTTCCTAAACCAAGGTGTGCAATGACACTCAAGCAATCTAATTTCTATCAAACAAAACGAGCAAGGGACTAAACTCATTATAAGGGTTCTTTTGCTTCTTTAAGAAAATCCACAAAAAACACAAGGACTATATTGGTTGATAAAAAAATCACAAGTGAGTTGATGATGACATTGAAATAAAACTTAGAGATCAAAGAGAGCTATAAGCTAGAAGATAAAACCTATAAAGGATGAAAAGTCCCCTTTAATTCCCTCCTCATTCAACTTTATATTGTTTCTTGGGAGGAGTGATTAGCTCTCTTAATATCATGCTGCTGATGAGTTCTCACTAGCTATTATGGAATCTCATGGTAGTTAACCTCTTGCAATCATACCTCCTGAAATTAAGCAATTACCTCCTTAAAAGTTAGCTCTCTTTCTTGGTGGTGATTTTCCTTCCTCAACAAGGTATTTTTCCTTATCTAAACTTTGACTTTGTAAGGATCCCATTATTTCCCAAAATTAGCTCCCTTGGTATTGTCACGACTCTTTTCCAGACTATTACCAGCGTACAAGGCGAACCGTCTATAGGAGCCTGACCCATCTCGCACAAGCCTCAAAGATTCAGAAACTCTACCCATTCGTTTATTTATAAAATATTTTTGGTAAAACTATTTATGAAAGATCATATAAATATATGAAAAATAATATATAACTCGTAACAAAGTATACTATATATGAAATCATATACAAGGCGATCAAATCACAAATCAAAGTATCAAAAATAAAATACGTAGACCATGTAACCCAACAACATCTCGGTGCGAAGCTCTAAAATAAAAGAAGTAGTCCGGCCAAGAGGGTGCCACTAACCAAAAATATCAGTGCCTCACTGGGCAGAGATGCTAAAAGGTTGCCGAGTCGAAATCAACTTGTAAAATGGAAACAAAGCAACATAGAAAAACAAAGGGGTCAGAGCCTAGTGAGGGATAACACTCCAGATTGCCTCACAAAGACTGATTTGAAAACTATTTGAAAACTACCATATACAAGTATACGAAAATTATACATAAATATACACACTATATACATAGTACCGTTTCAGAGAAAACATTTAAAAAACGTTTACACCAAAAGCAAACACATGCACTTTGGCCAAATAATACTAATAGTATTAGATTTAAAAATAGAGTATAACCATTATAGGACCAAACACAATCGTGGTATGGTTTGTGCCACTCTACCACCATATAATGATTGTGGACTCTATCACCAATCCAAAATCAGATCATGTGTCGGGCTGGGGCAACATGACTATCGTCAACCCCGATAGCTGAGTCATATCATACATTGGTATACCAAAGGCTATGTACCCCGTAGCGAAGGCGTCCCATAATCAAAAACCATAATGTATCAAAAACCAAGCATTTTCTTTCAGAGTAAAAAACAGATGAAAACATACATACATATATATATATATATATATATGTAAATTTCCCATAAACATAATGGTGAATATCTATTCACATAATCCAAGTTATTTAATTAACCAACCCTTAGATTAGTCAGGTTCCAAATATGTGATAAAACACATCAAAAACAAAATATACTGTTTCGAGACACAACCTATATGTCTGAAGCTGTCATCCACTCACCTAGATGTCGAAAGCTCTAGGAATCCAATCAAACACCGCTGGTGGGTGGCTGATCGCGCTGGCAAGCACAAGAAGCTGTAACAAATACAACATGACAAACATCAAAATGTGGTACTGTGGTCGTACAGAATGTATGAGTGCAATGCAAATCCCAAACTCACAATACGATCTACTCTCGACCTACCAATCACCCATAAGGACTCTAATCGACCTCTTAAGCATAAATCTAACATCATTTTCCTAAAAAAAAATCAAAATCATTAAGAACCACCATTCTCAAATTCAGACCTTTTGAACCCCAAGACACAAATCATCAAATCTGCCAAAACCAACTATGATTCAAGTATCTCTAACTCATATTCATCAAGATATAACACAAACAAACTCCAAATTGACAAGAAATCCATCAAAATCCAGAACCCTAACTCGGATTAAACCTATTTCGTTCAAACCGAAACTCTCCAAAACCGAAGCTAGAACCTCTTGTTCAACCTCAAACAATCATAATCTAGCATCAAAAAAAATCTATTCCAACAAAAATGAAGAAATCAGAACGATCCTTCAATTTCAGCTAAAACCCTAGATGAACGATTCATAGTCAAAAACAAGAAAAGAAAAGATCAAGGAGTGTTTCTTACCTTAGAAATCCAAGTGGAGGCAAAAGAAACAAAGAGAAGTAAAAGAAATGGAAAAAGATGATGTAGAGAGTTATTTCGGTGGTTCATAGTGAGTTATGACCGAAGAAAGGGCAGTTGGGTGTATTTATAGACCCACAAAGCCGAGACGTTGCATTTCACTTAAGATGGCCCAGACAATGCACATCTACGTGCTTTGTGCCCCATTCTTTGCTCGTAGTACCAAGTCTACATGTATGGTCGAAGCTTCAATGTACGTAGAAGGCAGATCTGATGGCCCTCTATTACCAGATCCGGGATGAATGTGCGTTCTACCTCATACTGTGTACATAGATGGTAGATTTGGTGACCTCTCCTTCTTATATTTAAAATCAATGTGCGTCCCACCCCAAGCAATGCACGTAGATCATCTCGCTCACTCACTGCTCATGTTCAGATGACGACCAACATACACAGAACACCTCCTACGCGCACTAAACTCCTCCAACGTATGCAGAACTCCTCATGTGCACGTAAATGTGCTTAGGCACGTTCACGGTCTGTGCTTAGGCACGCACACCAATCTACGTGCATAGGACCTTCATCTGTCAAGCAGATGACTTCCAGTATGCCCAAGGCGCGCAGATTGTCTCCAACTGAATTCTATACTCAAAAATCAAGATTCCTCAGATCCAAATCACCTCAAAATCAAATGGAATGCTACAGTATTTTGACTATAACAGTACAAGGTATTATAGGCATCTTGGCCTTGATATGTGTTCTTGTCATTCCCTTTTCAATATGATTCTTTCCTTTTCTAAATGAGTCAACTCTCTTAGTGGTCATACTCCCCTAGAGCTGTCAACTTTTTTGCGCCAGTTGGAACCTTTCCTTAATAGAGATATTAAAATAGTCAACCCCCTTAAGCCAGAGCCTCCTAGAGAGTTAATCCTCTTGGACCATAAATCTCCCAATGGTGGACTCACTTATATGGACTTTACGAATTTGGCCTAGCCCATAAGGTTTGGGTTCGAATTTCGTTGTAAAATATTTTCTTTGGAACAAAGTTGAGGTCGCTATCAAAGCAAATAGGCAATGTGAGTACCAAAAATCACAAACAAACTCGCAACCTTGTTGGATAGGCTTTATCGCCTTTTTTGTTAATCTTACATATTTGTTGATAGGTATTAAAAACATAATTGTTTTAATAATTCATTTTAGTTGCGCTCATTAAAAAATCAAACCTAAAAATCAAACCCACAACTCCTTAATGTTAATGTTGATTCCAATATTAATGAGTTATTAGCTGAATAGTTATTAAAAACACAATTTGCTTAAAACTAGTAATAGGTATGAAAAAAAATTATAGTAAATAGTAAATTTTTTTTGCTCCTTTGTGAACTAAGATCGTATTGAATTATTTAAGTAACTAAACTATTATAAGAGATGAATGGGTTATTGAACTAACCTCGTAAAACCTTGACACAAAACTTTGGCAGGAAGGTTTTGATAGGAAGGAAATGTTGGATCATGTGTGATCAACATTAAGATCCTTCTATGTTTTGATGATGAACAAAAGCTAAGAATTGGAGTTAAACATGTTAAAAAGCTTGGAAATGCAAAACAAGCCATTGCAGGAGGCGAGAAGTGCATCTGTCACGAAAATTGCATCGAAACACGTGTCTTATGATGTAAAAGGAAGAAATGTGTGTCTGTCCCTCTGAAACACACATCTCATGCCCTGGAATAGCAAAAAAAAAACAGTATTAAATGCACTCCAACGGCTAGTTTATTCAAGGCAATGATCATATGGCTTGAAATAACTATAAATAAATCAAAAGAATGGCAAGAATGTGTGGAACAACATTATAAATCATTGAGGCAAAACTCCTATTAATTTCAACCATGAAAAATGCCAAAATCAAGCTAGAGAGCAAATTGGAAGCATCAAGACTATACATTTAACTCTAGCATAGAGCTTCATATTTGTAAACTTTTTTTTTTATACACTTTGAGTGTGGGAACGGTTGGTTGTAAACCTAAGAAACAACATTGTGAGGGCTTTAGAGGTGTAAGCCGATGATCAACCTTGTGTAGGCCTTAGTGGTGTTGAGCCGCAATCAACCTCGTTATATTGACTTTGTTAGATTGAGCCGAAATCAAATGATTGTTATAGTGAAAATTCTAAGTTGTGAGACTTAGGTAGTGGACGTAGGCAAGGTTGGCCGAACCACTTTAAATTTTCCCTTTCTCTCAACTCATATCAAGGACCAAAAATTTTCCAACAAGTGGTATTAGATTAGTCTCCATTCTAGAAGGCTTAACATTCTTGGAGCAAAGATCCACATCAAAAAAATGGATTTCGGTCCTTCTCCTTCTTATGTTTTTGGTGCTTTTGTCTATATCTCTCCTTTATTTGATGGCTTGAATTTTAATTCATGGAAGAAAGTAATGTCTATTGTCATCAAATCATATGATATTGAGCTATGGAAAATGATTGTTCTTGGTCTTAAAATTCCTAAGAGTGTTGATGGCACTCTTAAGAAGTATGAAGACTTCAATGATGAAGATTGGAAGTCTCTTACTCGAAATTCCAAAGCCACTCAACTATTATATTGTTTTGTAAGTCAAGAAGAGTACAATCGAATTTCCTCTTGTGGTCATGCCAAGGAGATATGAGAAATGCTTGAGGTTACTCATGAAGACATAAATCAAGTAAAAAAAAATCAAAATCAATATGCTTCTACATAACTATGAGTTGTTCACCATGAGAAATGATGAAAGCATTAACAACATGATTGATCGCTTTGCAAAAATTAAAAATGGTCTTGCCTCATTTGGAAGACCAATATCTAGTAGTGAGAAGGTAAAGAATATTTTAAAGTCTTTGCCTCAAGAATGGAATGCAACGGTCACCGCCATCATAGAGTCTAAGGATTTAAACTCATTAGAGTTTAGTACTCTAATTAGTTCACTCATTAATTATGAGATTGTGCTAAAATCAATAAGCGGAAGACCTAAGCATGGTAAGGCATTAAAATCTTCCACTCATTTTCAAAAAGAGGAGAGTGAAGGAGAATCGAGCGTCGATGAAGAGGAAGATGAAGAGGTGAACTACTACTCCAAAAAGATCGCAACTTCTGAAAAGTTGTTGAAAAACAAAAAGAAGCAACAAGAAGAGATGGAAAGATTGAAGGAGAAAAAGAAGAAAAAGAAAAGAAGAGAGTATAGTTTTCTTCAAGCTATGATGGGGATCCATCGGCTAATGTATGTCTTTCGGCATATTAGATACTCCTAAAATCTCACTCTTTTAATTTTCCATGTATTTTAATTCTTGTTTGATTGTTTTTATTTTCATGAATTGGTAAAAGGTTGATTTGAAAATTGTTTTACATTTGCATTAATTTGAAATAAATAGGGGGAGAAGATATGTTTCTTATATGTACAAATTGTTTTTGAAAGAGGGAGTGAAAACTTGATTATTGTTTAATTTTTTTGATGATTACAAAAATAGGGAGAGTATTGAGTGAAAGGGGTAGAAACATTTTCGCATTATCATACATTCTTTTGCATGATTCTAACCTAATAAGAAGGATAAAATCTTTGATCAATTTTGTTGCCCTTGATGTAGCATTTAAATTCATAAGAGTTTTGCCATCATAAAAAAAGGAGAGATTGTTGGATCATGTGTGATCAACATTAAGATCCTTGTATGTTTTGATGATAAACAAAAGCTAAGAATTGGAGTCAAACACATTGGAAAGTTTGAAAATGCGAAACAATCCATTGCAGGTGGTGAAATGTGCGTTTGTCACAAAACTCGTGTTTGTCGTCGAAATGCGCATCTGTCAACGAAACAAGCATCTCATGCTTTGAAAAGGAAGAAACGCACGTCTTGTGCCTTGGAACAACAAAAAATAGTATTAAATGCACTCAAACGGTTAGTTTCTTCAAGGCAACAGTCATATGGCTTGAGATAGCTATATATACATCAAGAGAAGACCAAGAATATGTGGAACAACATCATAAATCATTGAGCCAAAACTTCTATCAATTTCAACCATCAAAAACACTAAAATCAAGTTAGAAAATTTATAAAATATTTGATTCCAATCCAATCTAATACTAACACTTCTAATATATTTCTAACTCCTCTCCCAAACAGAGTGTTACAAACTTTGTCATTAAGATTAAAAAATTAAAATAAATGAAAATTTTTTCTTGGTCTGGAAAAATAAGAGAAAATTTGAGTCTGTTACTATTTTTTTTTCACGTTGAACAAAAGTTGAGTTATCTAATAGGTTACAGCCTCGTAAGTTCAAAAAAAGTGCTTTTCTTTTCTTATAATTTAGATGTATGATGGATTCAAATAAATTGAATCGACTCCATATATAAGAAGCAAGCATATCTTTTAAAATTATAATATAATATATTTTTAGTTGTAATATAATATAATATAATGTATATTTAGTAGTGTCAATCATAAATTGTGCATGATATACCTAAACTACAAAGGAATTCTTTAAAAATAGTTTGATTGATAAGCAAATTGTCTAAATAAATGTTTCCTTATAAGATAACATTGAACACACATAATTAAGATTTAAATAATAATTTAAAGTTATTATTGGTATTAGAGTCAATTTTAATATTAAAATATTATAAGTTCGATACTCAATAAAACCATATAAAAATGACTTATCAAACAAAATCAAGGAAGGAAAATTATGATAACCAAAAAGTAAATAATTTGATTGTGATGATCACATATGGGATGGCCTCACTTATCTTGAGATGCCCTACCTCACACATTCCTCGAAGGAAGGATGATTCATTTGATGTACTGTGTGGCACTAGGTATTGATACACGTGTAGGGTTGGCATGTGGGCATGCGTGAGCCATTATTGAACCTCAACAAACTCCAATCACCCAATTCTACTTGCGTTCCCGAACAATTACTCCAATCACCCAATCATACCTCATTACACGGATTTTCAGTTTTACCGTTATTTTATGATTTGCAAGAAAATGCTCAACACAAGTTGATCAATTTAGTGTATCTATATTTAGTTCGGTTCAAACACTTGTCTTCATAAAATAGAAGCATCATAATTACCATTTCTTTTACCATTTTGTTAATTAACACACAATTTTTAAAAATAAATTATGTACTTTATATGTGCTAGAAAGTTCTTATATGCGCCTGTGAAACAAGTTGATGGTATACAAAAGATATACGAATACACTGTACAAACAGTAAAAATAAATAGAGAGACAAATACCAACCTTGTATTAAGCCAGTATAGCAGAAGTCAAGGATCAAAGCAAGCATCTAGGTTGACCCACAGCTTTGAACGTCAAGAACAACTTGTATATACGCAATCTAAAAACCTACTAAAAGATCGGATTAGACTTAGGAAGAAAAAACTTCCTTTTTTTTCTTTGTCTCCAAACAAGGAACAAAGAGTGAGTTAAAGAGAGATGAGAGGGACATATGAGTTAAGTAGAAAATTGAAGAAGTGAAAGTCTCCACCTTCTCTGTTCCTTTTTTTTGGTCTTTTATACTTCACCTCCTTCGTATCCACTTTCTTTCATAATTAACCCTTATCCTTTTCTATTCTTGCACATGCAAGAACAAAAGAGAAAACTCTAGAATATTGCCCAACATAATGGGCTTGTTGTATTGGGCTTCTCAATTAACCAATTGGGCTTACTCGGCCCAATATAAAAGCCCACGACCAATTACTCGTTAGTTGGACTCGTTAGTTACCTTGATAAGTAATGGATCTCGTTCCACCCATTAGCATCATGAGCGGACTTGGTTTTCCTACATTTCTCACTCGCACATGACGGTATGATATATTATCATGTAACATGGTTAATTCTAAAATAACCATGCTCGATCTTTTTGTCATACAGGCAAATAGATCGTGCGACCAACATACGCCAATAATACAAACATTATACACCTATGAGGATTGTGTAGTGATCTTGACTAACAGATCCTACTATCGTCGTGTCTTCAATACAAGCTCCAACTTGTAAATTATATATATATATATATGTGCCTCTTCCTAGACCATTTTGCACAATCACTGCTTCCGCTCTCAATTCTGATATCAAGGAAGCTTTACTCATGTTTACATATCATGACAGACAATTATAGGCACCTATGCAAACATTGAGACTGGTGCAAATGCATCATAAAAATGATTTTCCCTCTTACACTAGACGATCCACCTTAGCCAAGTTCACTTGCTCAGTGTATTACACTTGGTCGAATCGAACATGACCATTAACAATACACCAACGTAGCTTAACTTAACTAAGTGTTTTGAATGTGTTTAAGGTCTTAAGGGATGAGTCACTAAGAACCATATGTTCACGATAGGATCTCACACTAGGAAAAGTGAGATCATATTATTTATAATCTTTTTCATCCCTATGGTCGTATATAGCACACATGGTATGATCATGTGTTGTGGTGTTTTATCCTTCCCTTGGAGGAGCACATGTTTATACAATTTATTAACATCACACATAAGCTTCAGTTAAAATGTATTTCTCCATTTTAATCTTAATCCATCACTTAAAATGATTACTTCTGGCTTTTAGACATAATATGCTACAAGACTCTCAATCTTAGCATATGATCATCTGACGATCATCATCGAAACTTATCCTATGGCGTATGTTTCTTTCCATACGAATTATCTTGCCTTCTTATAATAAACTTACAATTATAAGATACAAGACGACTTATTGATTATGAACATGATCTTGACTTCATATTCAAAAAACAACCTCATCTTAGTCCTTGCCTCAAATATTACAATACTAAGGCAAATACCCGTGTGAGTGGGTTACTTCTCTATCCAACATGCTCTTCTACTAACACATGTATACTCACAACATTCTCATATGTGTATTGCGAACAGTGAATTCTCAAAGAAAAGCATGATTTTTATTTATGGACTAAAAAACATAATAAGGGAATACAAAGTATTGTTTCATATCCTACGCAGACCTAGAGAGATAACATGTCTTATGAAAT
>CAODLS012152547.1:0-22244 GCA_948243855.1 Flueggea neowawraea
GATTCTGCTCTTGCTTTCGCAGACTCTGAAGCCCTTCTTCTCTCTTTGTATTTCACCATGTCTCTCTTTGCCTTGTGCAACTCTTTGGTTCTCGAAGACGACTCCTAAAGTGAATATAAACCAAGAATTCAACAATATAACCATGAAATTAAGTTGTAATGATTAACATACAAAAGTATAGATGGGGTACATGTCTTTGGTAGATTGGAAGGAGATCGCAGAAGCAGATTGCGGATTCTTAAATTAAATAGTTGTGAAGTACCATTGAACATGTAATATGCTAATGAAATATTACCAAAAACAAATATGCAATTACAATTGCAATTGCAATACCTCAGGCATGTCCATGTGTGGTTTCTTGAGGGAAGGACTACTTTCAAGAATTCTTTCTCCATATATACTAACAGCTGCTTTCACAGTCACAATTCTTCTTCTATCATCAAACACTCTTCGATCCATTAATTCTCTATATCGTTGTCCTGTTCCATTTAAGTGAAACAAATAAATGAAAGCCAAATTGAACAAAGCCTACAAATTATAGAATGAAATGAGAGACTCAGTTTCAATGCAAGAAGCCATTAACGTGGTTACAGCAAGAAGACAGTAAGAACCCAGAAACACATACCTAAGAAATAAGATGTGTATGTACAGAATATGATGAATTTGGTCTGTAATGAAGGAGAAGTGAGTGGTTGCAGTGGCTATAAGGCGTGGTGAGTCCAAGAAAAATGGAATAAAAGATAAAACGGCAGAGTAGAGAGAGAGAAACACGGGGTGGTGATGATTGGTTGATATTGGAGGAATCGCTGCATCCTCACCTGTTCTAATTTTGTTTTTTCTATTATTATTCGGTTTCTTGGACTGATGTTAATATCAATTCTGTAAGGTTCGGAAATACCATGGCCCCATGTTTTGTAATCCCAAGGATGTATATATTGCAGAACTTCTCTATGAGTTTAAAAGTCAACGGCCAATTTGATTTTTACTAAATAAAAAATTATATTCTCTCCGTCTATAAAAATATATTACTGTTCTTTTTATATTTTTATAATATATAAATTTATGTTTTTAATATTAATAATTATGTCTTATTTTATTATATTTTTATGGAATGGAAGGAGTAACTTTTTTTAGAATTGTTACATGTCCAGTAAATTAATTAGACTATTAATAGTTTTTTTTTTCTAAAAAAATGTCTTTTTTTACAATTTAACTCCAAAGTGCAACAACTTATTGGTAAAAAATGATAATATGATTGAATAATATTTTATTTTAAAATATAGAGTCGTTAAATTTTGTTGATTATTTTTTCCAAAGATAATTAGTGAAATAAAAATATAGAGTTGTTAGATATTGTTGATCTTTTTTTTCAAAGATAATTAGTTAAATAGCTTTTCGAACAAACATAGTTCTTACGTTGAAGGAAAACTAATATGTAAATTACATTTACACTTAATCTCGTACATTCTAACTTATAGCAAATTGAATAGCCCAAACCTTGTACAATAAACACACAAAATATGGGCACCGACAGCGTAGTATTGTTGTGATGTGGTTTCTGTCTGCAAAAGAGAAAGGTGAATCCATAGGCTGTCAGTTTTACATCAAAACAATTCTGATGCTAAATTCAGACAAAAATCAACGTCGAATTTGAAGCTTTGTGTTTTATGTTCATGAATTTTATTTGAACAATTCTGCAGCATAATAAGTATGTTTTTTTTTCCTGGCATTAACAAGTAATTCTCAAATTAATCCGAGATTGCATTCCCACTACAGGGCCTTACATAAAGTATCTGTAAAATGTTACTCAAACCCGAAATTAACCAAGTATATTTTTAAAACCTTCCTGTTGAAGAGAATATGTGGACTTGTTTGGTTGGCCAAAAAAAATTAGTGAAGTTCAAAAAGTCATTTTGTTTGGTTGAATTTTGGACTTCTACATTTTAGAAAGTTAAAAATTTAACTTATTGAGAACTAGAGAAGTTATTTTCCCACCAAAATTTAGGAAAGTTCAACTTCTTTAGAATAGTCAAGATTTTTTCACAAATTACCCATACTAGTTATCTCTTGTATTAAAATAATTTACTCAAATTTTAAATTTTTACTTATATTTACTTAAAATAAAAAAATACACTTCTCTAGAATTTTAACTTGAACCAAATAAAAATTGCATTATACTTATTGGAAAATTACTTTCTTAAAAATATATTTCTCATAAAGTACACTTCCTAAGAAGATTGTTAAAATCAACCAAGTAAAGCCTTGGTCAAAATTTTGTTGAGTTCATAGTGCAGATATTTTAAGACATCTCCAAAATTGTGGCCGTAGTTTAATTAAAAAAATATGTTTTTTTGGTAAATCAGAAATTTTATTGCTCAATGGAACATATACACTATATACAATAGCTCACTTATTATTCCTTCCTCGACTATTCCTATCGAGCTCTGACTCACACCTGGACAAAGAGATAGAGGTAATCCAGAATAGGAATAAATAGAGCTGAACCTACATCTCCTGTTAAACACAAAACAAGAAGAAAACCAACTATACTAGTCAAGAGTACAAATGATCAACTATTACAAAACTACCATCTATTCTAAGGGCAATACAATCTAAAACTCTTCTAATAAGCTGTATATTGAGGTGGAGAAAAGGAATCTACAAACTTTAGAAGTCACTATTTTTCCTTTGCTCCTCTTAGAAAACCAACTAACTTCCTTCCTCCATGGCATAATACTGCGTCGAATTCTGCAATACTTAAGCAACTAGCTCCCAATGTCAGCAGTAAAAGCACATTGAAAGAATAAATGATTTACTGTTTCAGGAAAGGTATTACAGAATATAAAATACTCATCATTTACTATCCCCCAATTAAAGAGTCGAGATTTAGTTGCCAAACGATCCTGCGAAGCAAGCTAGACAATGAAGCTATATCGAGGTATAGAACCAGAGCCCTAAAGTAAAGTATACCAGAACACTTTTTGCTGTATGGGACGAAGTTCATTCCAAGCACTTTTAACAGAATAGGTGCCATTATGAGTAAGTTTCCATCTAATATTGTCAGGTCTGAGTGCAGAGAGAGAAAGTTTAGATATCTCATGGCATGCAGACTCAATTTCAACATCTAAAGGATCTGGAAGGTACCAAGCATTATGCCTCTAGGCATTCGTTACTTTAGCCTCTCTAGGGATATCATAATCTGAGATATTTAGAGTAGCAAAAGCCTCCATAATAGACTGTCAATGGAACTACAGATCAAACCAAAATGAAAAGCCTTTACCATCACCCAGCTGGTAGTCAAAACAACGTTTGAGCTCCTGTCGGAGCTATAAAAGGCTTCCCTATGCCCATCTACAATCTATTGGTTTTTTAATACCCCAGAAACTTAATTTTTTAAGTTTCTGTCTTATGATCATGGTAGCCCAAAGTGATTGCTTTGCTTGTACAATATTATTGCTTTGCTTGTACAATATCCCATATTTTCCCCAATTGTAGCCTTATTCCAAGATAATAGATCTTTAATCCCCAAGCCACCCTCCTATTTAGGAGTGCAAACAGAGCTCCAGGACACAAGGCTTTTAGAGCCTTGGTCTTTTCCTTACCACAAGAATGCTCTACACTTTTGATCAATAAGGTGTATTACAGATTTAGGCACCTTAAAGATGGAGCACCAATAAACCTGTAGACTACATGAGACTGAATTGATCAACTGAAGTCTTCCTGCATAAGAAAGATATTTAGTAAACCATTAATTAATTCGAGCACAAACTCTATCAATCATAGGGGTACAATTCTCTTTTTTCATCCAAGTAGAGATGAGAGGTATGCCTAGGTATTTAACCAGCAACAACCCCTCTTTAAACCTCAGGCAAGGTGGGCGATATCCCCATGATTTTCTCACTAGAGTGGAGCATTGTTTTCGAGCTCGAGGTATTACTGATGATGCCGATAGGGTTAGACTTGTTGGGTTCCTACTGGATAGTAGGGCAACTTCGTGGTGGTTGAGTTATGAGACCAAAGGATATGTTGGCTGGGCTGAGTTTAAGAATGAGCTCATTGTTTTTTTCCTTCCCCGGAGTATAAGGTATAGGAAGGCAGATGAGTTCAATTACTTTCGTCAGGGTGAGGGTATATCAGTGACATACTACGAGAAGAGGTTTAAGAAGTTGAGTAAGTATGCACCTCCTTAGTGTCAGGAGGAGGAGGCTTTGGCTAGGAAGTTTCTAAATGGTATGTGACGTACTATCAGTAGAGTGGTGGCGACTCTTGGGCTGAGCATCGTGAGGCAAATAGCCGAGGCTGCCCGGGGCATGGAATATATGGATGAGAAACATTCGAGGGGGTCGAAGAAGGCGAAGACTGAGGGCACTTCGGGAAGCAAGTAGGGTCGAGTTTAGGGAGCTCAATCAGAGCAGAAGGGTTGACATTAAAGAAGTCTAGTTACAACTCTCAGAGCCACAGTGTAGTGCAGTCAACAAATTGCGCCGGAGGGCAGAGTGTGGGGGGCTCGTATCTGCCTTGTAGTACGTGTGGGAGGAGGCATCCCGGGACTTGCAACAAGGCAGCTAACAACTATTACTATTGCAGACAGCCAGGGCACAAGATAGCGGATTGCTCTCTGAGATTGAGCACTGAGATTTAGGCGGGATAATCTATCGTATGAGGCTTAGGTATAGTTAGTACTGGTGCAGGCATAGGAGCTGGTAGAGGTTCTATAAGCCGTATTCAGCCAGGGGAGTGGTGGTGGTTAGGCAGCTCAGAGTAGTGTTGCTCTAGAAGGGCAGACCAGAGTATACCATCTCACTCGCAGGAGGCACAAACCTCTAATGTTGTAGTTACTGATAAGCTTTCTATATCTGGTGTCTCGGCATATGTATTGTTTGACACTAGTGCATCTCATTCATTTATTACTCAGCCTTTTGTTGAGCGTGTTGGGTTAGTGTTACATCAGTTGGATAAATTGTTAGAGGTTTCGTCCTCTTTGGGTAGCAAGATGTTGACTGATTCTGGATTTCAGGGTTGTGTGATTTTGTTTGATGGGCTTGAGTTGGTAGTTGATCTCATCTTATTAGATGTGGGAGAGTTTGATGTCATTCTGGGTATGGATTGGCTTTTAGAATGGCATGCTACACTGGATTGATTTGCTAAGAGAGTATGTTTTTCATCGCCCGGTCAGACTAAGTTCTATTACCAGGGTGAGCGAGACAGTGTGGTACAGAGTTATGTATCAGCTGTTAGAGCAGAGAGGATGATTCGCCGTGGTTGTGAGGCATATTTAGATTTTGTACTCACTAAGACACAGAATTCGGAGTTGAGTTTAGAGGACGTACCAGTGGTACGAGATTTTTCTGATGTATTTTTGGATGAGTTATCGGGACTTCCGCCTGATTGAAAGATTGAGTTTGCTATAGAGGTACAACCTAGTACTGATCCGATATCAATTCCATTGAATCGGATGGCACTAGTAAAGCTGAAGGAAATAGAAACTCAACTGATGGAGTTGTTAGATAAGGGATTTGTTTGATCGAGCGTTTCATCTTGGGGCGCTCCAGTGTTATTCGTAAAGAAGAAGGATGAGAGCCTTCAGATGTGCATTGATTATCGACAATTGAACAAGGTGACAGTAAAGAACCCATATCCACTTCCGAGGATATGCGATATGTTTGACCAGCTGCAGAGTGCATAGTAGTTCTCTAAGATTGACTTGAGGTCGGGATATCACCAACTGAGAGTCAGGGGTGAGGAAATTCCTAAGATGACACTATGAGTTCCTGGTGATGTCGTTTGATTTGACTAATGCACCAACAACATTTATGGACTTGATGAATAGAGTGTTTAGACCATATTTGGATGGGTTCATTATCGTCTTCATTGACGACATTCTGGTGTACTCGAAGAGTAAGGAAGAGCACGAGAATCCCTTGTGGTCGGTCTTGCAGACTTTACAAGAGCATCAACTGTGTGTGAAGTTCTCGAAGTGCGAGTTTTGGCTTGAACAAGTAGCATTTTTAGGACATGTAGTGTCCAAGGATAGGATTATGGTAGATCCAAAGAAGGTGGAGGCAGTACTCCATTGGGAGAAGCCTAAGACTGTTACGAAGATTCAGAGTTTCCTTGGCATGGTTGGGTACTATAGGAGGTTTATCCAGGATTTTTCCAGGATCGCAGCTCCTATGACTCAATTAACACAAAAGAGAGTCAAATTTGTATGGTCAGACAGTTGTGAGGATAGTTTCCAAAAATTGAAGAAGTGTCTGACGAGTGTGCCAGTGTTGGTATTATCATCGGGTTATGGGGCTTTTGCAGTGTATTGCGATGCATCGAGAGTTGGCCTATGTTGTGTATCTATGCAACATGGTAAAGTAATTGCATATGCATCGATACAGCTTAAGAGGCACGAACAAAACTATCTAATGCATGACTTGGAGTTAACGGCAGTGGTGTTCACATTCAAGATATAGAGGCATTATCTGTATGGAGAGACTTTTGAGATCTTCACAGATCATAAGAGTCTGAAGTATATTTTCGGATAGCGAGACTTGAATCTGAGGCAGAGGCGTTTGCTAGAGTTGCTAAAGCATTATGACTGTACCATATCATATCATCCTGGCAATGCTAACGTTGTTGTCGATGCTCTGAGTAGGAAGTCAGTGGGTAGCTTAGCTCACATCACTATTAAGAGACGTCCTGTTGTGTCTGAATGGCATCGTCTGATGGAGTCAAGAGTTGAGTTACAGTTTGATGATTTAGAGGCCTTGTTTGGACATATCGAGGCGATGCCTATATTGTCAGATAGGATCATGTAGGCTCAGAAGGAGGATTCTGAGTTCCAGAGTTTGATTGAGAAAGTTAAGTCCTCTGATATGTTGGGATTCAGTATGGATGACTCTGGAGTCCTTTGGTTCGAAGTGAGGTTGTGCACACCATCTTCTGGTGGTTTACGCGAGGAAATTATGACTGAGGGCCACATTTTCAAATATTTCGTACATCCAGGTTACATTAAGATGTATCGGGATCTTCGAGAATTTTATTGGTGGCCGGGAATGAAGAAGGACATAGCTAAGTTTGTTAGTCGGTGTTTGACCTGTCAGCAGATTAAGTTTGAGCACTAGCGTCCTTCTGGATTGATGCAGCAGTTACCCTTTCTAGAGTGGAAATGGGATCACATCACCATGGATTTTGTAGTTGGATTGCTGAGGACATCCTCTGGATATGATTCCATTTGGGTGATCATAGACTGACTAAATCAGCGCACTTTCTGCCTATCAAGACGACATACAAAGCGACACAGTTGGCAAAGTTGTATGTTGACTAGATTTCATGTCTGCACGAGGTGCCAGTCTCTATAGTGTCTGACAGAGGACCCCAATTTGCATCACAGTTTTGGTGTAAACTACAAAAGGAGTTAGGTACTTGATTGGACTTTAGTACGACATTTCATGCACATACCGATGGACAGTCTGAACGAACGATACAGACTTTGGAGGATATGTTGAGAGGGTGCGCTATGGATTTTGGTGGGAGTTGGGATTCTCACTTACTATTGGTTGAGTTCACATACAACAATTCGTACCATTCGAGTATCGGGATGGCTCCTTACGAGGCATTATATGGTAGGAAGTGTAGATCTCCTCTATGTTAGGCCGAGGCCGAAGAGAGAGAGCCCCTAGGCCCAGATCTTATTTTGGAGACGATTGAGAAAGTCAGGATGATCAAACAGAAGATCCAAACTTCTCACAGTCGTCAAAAGAGTTACGCTGATCCAAAGCGTAAACATTTGGAGTTTGAGATCGGTGACCATGTATTTCTCAAAGTGTCACCAATGAAGGGCGTGATGAGATTTGGGAAAAAGGGCAAGTTGAGCACGAGATACATTGGTCCGTTTGAGATAATTGGCCGAGTTAGGGTTGTTGCTTATGAGTTGGCGTTGCCACCTCAGTTCGCTTCTATCCACCCAGTGTTCCATATATCACTTCTGAGGAGTATGTTCCTGATCCACCTCGTGTTCTGGCACTTCAGTCGGTTGAGGTACGATCTGACTTGTCTTACGATAAGGATCCTGTGAGGATTGTCAATTGGCAAGTTAAGAGGTTGTGGAACAAGATGATTGCTTTGTTGAAAGTGATATGGAGACAAGACTCTGTTGAGGAGGCTACTTGGGAGGCCGAGGATGAGATGCGACGCAGATATCCTCGTTTGTTCGGCTCTACTAATTCTTTGGTTAGTGCGTTTAGCTTCTATCTCTTTCTGCATCTGATTTTGTCTCTGCACTTTGTTTCTACATGTTAGTTTCTGTCTCTACATTCAGTATCTTTGTTTCTGTGTGTGTTCATATAGGTTTTAGTATTTGTATTACCATCTTTGCGTATGCGTACGTTTGGCCGAACGAGCCGAGTTTTAGTGAGTGCTAGTTATGCTTTGTGGTTAGGAGTTAAGGTTCTGATTTGGATTTTGTTTTGGAGATTTGGGATCGATCTTACTTAGCTTTGTTTTGTTTCAAAATTTGAGGACAAATTTCTTTTGATGGGGAAGTATGTAATATCTCATACTGCTATAGTCGAAATAGTATAGTAATCCTTCTGGTTTTGGGGTTTTTTAGATGTGAGGAATCTTGGTTTTTGAGTGTAGAATTCATTTGGAAGCGATATGCGTGCGTTAGGCATGTTGGAAGTCATCTAAGCACGTAAATGAAGGTTCTGTGCATGTTGATCGACATTTGAGATGGACTGTGAATGTGTTTAAGGACGTCTACGTGCGTTGGGAGTGTTCTACGCTCGTTGGCCATCGCTTGGATATGAATTGTAAGCGATCATAGCCATCTAGGTCCCTTGTACAGTTGGAACGCGCGTTGATCATGATCTGGAAATAACCCGTAGATTCTTGAGCCATCTACTTGTGCTGTAGTAAGGAACAACGCACGTTGATGTTGATCTGGATTGAGCCGAGAGTTTCTGAGCACGTCTACGTGAGCTGCTGGAAGCATCTATGCGCGTTGATGTTCTTCAATGCACGTAGATGATGAACAACACATTTTAATGTGCCCAGAAATGCTGAAAATGTGTGAAACACTGCGTTTTGGAGAGATGGGTTTATAAATACCCCTCTCTGACCATTGTTCGTCATTTTCACACCAAAACTCATTCAATTTCTCTGAAATCCATCTCTCTCCACTTCTCTTAGTTCCTCATTGCTTCCACTTTGAATCTTGAGGTTAGAAACACTCTTTGACCCTTCCTTTTCTTGTTTTGATTTTGAATTGTTCATCTAAGGTTTTAGCCGAGAATGAGAAATCATTATGATTTCTTCATTTCTGTTGGATTAGAGTCTGTTTGATGTTAGATTATGGTTGTTTGAGGTTGAAACCATGAGATTCTAGCTTTGGTTTTGGGAGATTTCTTGATTTAACGAAATGGGTTTGAATGGAGTTAGGGTTCAGTTTTGGCTGAATTTGTGGTTTGATTTGGATTTGTTTATGTTAGATATAAGTATGAAGAACATGTAGGAACATAGATTTAGCTTAATTGATGAGAAATTGATGATTCATTATGGGTATATTTTGGTCCAAAAATGCAATCAAAGAAATAGGTAGTTCTAGGTTGAATGGATGAAACCTAAGGTTAGATTTGGATTCCTTGGACGATTTTGATGGGGTTGGCACTATCAAAAACGTTGGGTCCTGCTCGAATCGAGTTTTAGGGTATTTTTGAAAATAATTTTTTGTCGCGTGGACTTCGACGTAAATACTAATTTTTCTGGAATAATTGAGGAGTTGAACTAATATTTTACATGGATTTTGTGTTTTGGGATGAGCATGTTAGATCTTCGACCGAAATAGATTTTTGGTTGTTGTTTGAGAGTTTGAGTCTGCGTATGCATGTGCACGCATTATGGTACAACCATAGTACCAGCATCATATTTCGCTTTGCTTCTGATATATGTGTTTTTGATATCTTTGTTCTAGCTTCGTGTTCCTGCCAGCATGACCAGCCACCCACAAGTGGTACTTGACTGGATCCTTAGCATCAGATACCAGGTGAGTGAAATGACAACTTCAGACACATAGGTTGTCTTCTAAATTATATGTTTTTGATGTTCTGGACATCTTTTTCTGAAAAATGGGATTAATAAAGATTTGGGTAATTAATAATCTGGATTATGTGATTATTAATATTTGGTTTTCGTTTTTGAAAATAATAATATTCATACGGTATTTGAATATTGTCTGCAAATTATCTTTGTTTCATATATTGAATATTTATATAAGGATTATAAATATTCTTTGTGAAATGATTTTCGTTGCATGTGCAATTGCTATATATATTTCGATATGGGGCACCTGTGCTACGTAGGATAAACATAGCCTTTTGTATACCATTGCGCAGTCAAGACCCAGTTACTAGGGTTTATGGTAGTCGTGTGTTCGGCCAGATGCATGCACTCAGTTTTAGTATGGTGGTAGAGCCCACCTTATTTATGATATATTAGCTGTCAGTTTCAGGTCTCATATTCATTTTAGATATATGATATATGATGTATATATCCTGTGTGTTCCTGTCTGTTGTTTGCTTTGGTTACGAATAATTTCTAGAAGGAATTTCTAATTATTATATTATAAAATATTAGCATGTATACATATATACATTTATATCCGTGTGTGGTAGTTTTGAATGGTTTTCAAAACAGCTTTTGTGAAGCCGAGAGCCGATCTGGAGTGTCTTTTTCTCACTAGGGATTCTTATCCCTTTCTATCTGTTTCTGGTCTATTTTCTCATCTTATTTTCAGGTTCTCTTTTGACATTCGGCAATCGTCCAACATCTTAGTCCTAGTGAGAAGTTCCACTTAATTGTGAGTGTCCTCTTGGTTCGAGCTCCCTTTTTGTTTTAGTAGAGCTTTACATCGGGTTGTTGTTGGGTTATCGAGTCTATTTTGTCTTTTGGGATTTATGACTATTTTAGTATATTTTTATGATTAACTTATATTATGATTTCAATTGTATAATTTAATGATTGTATATATATTATTTCATTAAAAAATGCTTTATGGTTTATGTGAATGATTTGATAACGGTTTTTATCGAATAAATTGGGTAGAGTTTTTATACTTCGAGGCTTGTGCAGGTCAGGCCGGGCTTCCATAGACGGTTCGCCTCATACGCTGGTCATGACCAACTTTGGGTTGTGACATCAGTAAAGGTGATATTTGTTTGCAATTTGTGTCCATGATCAACTTGCAGATATTTTCACTAAACCTTCATGTGAGGAAAGTTTTAGTTCCATAAGAATGAGGCTTGGTATGTGTGAAATTGCTTGATTTATGCTCTATTCTTGAATTTATGTATTTTATGCTAATTTCTATGTTCATTATTTTCATATATAATCACAGTAAAAATGCCATATAAGCTTAATGGAGTAAGTTCATATTGTTTTCAGATGGTTTTGGAGTGATTGAAATTTGGATTTGGAACATTCTGTGTGGTGTTAGTCGACCCATGTCCCTTACTAGTCGACTAGTGGTGGTATGCCTGAAAAAACCCAAAAAATAGGCTAAGTAGTCGACCCATACTCGTAGTTAGTCGATATGTGATGAACTATTTTATGAAACCCAAACGGTTAGTCGACCCATGGAAACACGAGTCGACCCATGGCTCACTTGGTAGTCGACCCATGACTCCTGAGCTGCGCAGTCATAATTTAAGCCCTAATTTTCCCATTTTCACTCCATTTCTTCAACTCCTCTTCCTCCAAATCGAACCCTAGTCGGCTCCCCAATCTCATAAAAAAAAAACACTTCCTTCACTACAAATTTCACCAACCAAACACTTACCCATTACATTTAAACACTTTTTAATCAAATGTCTCAACCAAAAACTTCCTACAACACCCAAAATCATACCCTCTCCACTTGAGAGAAATTCACCATGATGAGATCATTGTCCAAATGTTTGAAGCGTTCTTCCTCTAAAAATGGTGGCAAGAACAAAAGAAAACATCCTGGGGAGGATGATTCGGTTGAACAAACACCTCTAGACAACAAATTCTGGTCCATCAAATGCAAAGCTAGGTATGAAAGGATACAAAACTCCAACATAGTTAAATGTATGCATTTCAATTATAGTTCTCTTAGAGGAATGCAATTGAATGTTGATGATAGAATTAGGACTATTGGATTGCATGCTATATCTACTTTGAAAGGAAAAATTTATAATGAATTGGTGAAGCAATTTTTTGCAAATTTAGAGAATAGATTTGATGAAAATGGAGAGATGTTCTTTCATTGCTATGTGAATGAAAAGGAATTTGAAGTTGGAGAGAAGGACTTATGTTCATTCTTGAGTATGCTAAGTGGTGGAAAAAAGATTAAGATTGGTGAACATGATGATAATGATAGCTTGGATGGAATGGATGTTATGTCTATAATTTGTGCATTCCCACAACTAATGAATTATCCTAAAAAGATTCCATGCACTTCTTTGAATCATAAGGATAGAATCATTGTTTGTATCCTTAATAGGTGTCTTATGCCTAAATCCAAATCACATCCCACCTTGAGTAGATGTGACAAAGAAGTTATGTTGGCTTTGAAGAATGGAGAGCAAATTAATTTTGGTAGGAAGATTATTCATTATATGCATGACAAGACATTGAGTTTTGACTCTAGGAGATATGGTGAGCAAATGAACAAAAGTGGAGTTCCTTATTACACTCTCATTACTTTGTTGTGTCAAAAGAAGGGAATTTCACTTAGAGCTTTCAAAGGAAAAGAATTGCCTAAGAGTTGGGAAGTTACATCCAATAACATCAATCTTATGGGTTTGGTTAACATAAAAAATAGAGGATGGATTCCAACAAAGCTCAAGAGGAATGGAGATGAGATTATTAATATGGATGGATCGACTTTCATCTTTAGAATAGATCAAGATTTGGAAAATGACAATGATGATGAAGAAAAAGAACAAGATGGTCCTAGAATGTCTATAGAACAATATGAGCTAAGGATGTCAACAAGTTTTGATGCTCCTAGAATGTCATTTGATCCCTAATATATGGCTTCATTTGAGCAAAGATTTCAAATTTAGGAGAGTAGGTTTGGGTCTTTAGATGAAAATTACTTGGCTATGAACTCAAGAATGGAAAATTGGGAAAATTTACACTTTCAACATGTTTAAGAGTCAGATGCTAGGTGGAGCAATTTTCAAGACCAAATGCACAACATAAGTGGTCAATTATCTTTTTTGGGAACTACCATGAATGACTTGACTAACATGTTTTCAAGATGGAACCCTCATCCTTCCCAAGATCCTCCTTCTAGAAATGGTCAAGCGTGAACTTCACTTCAAGCTTGAAAGGCCAAACATTTCATCTTATCCATGCATTTTTATTTTTAATTATGCATGACTTAAGACTCATATTGTTATATTTTCCTTTTGTTAGTTTTAGTGCCCTAGTCCAATCAGATATGTACATTGTCATTCAATTTATCATTTAATAAAGAGGCATTTCATTTCATAACTATGAAATATTATATCCATGAATAGTTGATTCTTCCTTATGTCATCGAGTGTGTGACTTGATAGTAAAACCATAAGGTAAATGAAATACTATTCTAAATATCCCTAATTGATTATTATCATAGGAATGATAATAAAATAAGGTTCGTATGTTGCTAAGAGGATAATAACGTTTTACTGATTATGGATATGAGATGTCACTTAGAACATAGATACATTTTGGGAATTTGTATTGGACTGGCCAGCTATGAAAGCACTTCATGGAGTAATGTCACAAGTAGCTTTCATGCAGTGGTGATATTTGAGTCCTCTTACCAAAACTCACTGTCGACTCCTACCTGAGGAATCACATGTTTTGACTTAGTCAAACTTTATCCGTAACAAGGTAACAATAAAGGTTATGATTGGATATTTCATGAATCTTGTAGATGAGTGATAGTGAGTGACAAATTTGTTCTTCTTAAGAAGAGTGATATCTTTAGCTCACTTGATGAGTAAGATTGATGGAATGTATGCATACTCGAATGAATTGATAAAGGGTTATCAATTTTATTTATTATATCAATCTACTTGGGATTAAGAAACACATTAAGCAATATAAGGTTGACATGTAACCATGCCTTATGCTTAAATGAGATATCATGATATAAAAGGACTAAATATCAAACTGTGAAAGGCTAACTCGGACCACCGACATCCACTAGATACCGCTTATGGACTTTGGGACCAAGTTCTGGGACAAGGCCCATTGCCAATTTCACGTGAGCCTATTGGGTCACACACAAGAACGAATTGGATTGGTTCACAAATATTCTCTCTTGTAATGATTGAATTATTAAAATGATTAATTTGATTAATCAATAATAATTGGGGTTTGATGATTTAAGTCTTAAATATGATATAAAACTTAATCCATTAATGTAATGGGCTTTTAATATAAATCACTAATTATTAAGATTAAGCATGTTTTAGGTATGTTATTATGTGACATAATTTCAGCCCATGTAGATTAATAGAAGAGTGATTTATTTAATGATAATGTATCATGTAATTAAAATCCCAATAACATTAATAAACCCTAGGCAAAATTCGGCACACATTCCTATTTTTTAGGAAAAATTTTGCACACTCCTATTTTTTAGGAGTCATTGTTCTTATGTGATAAAGAGTTCTTATTCTTGTAGGACAAGTAAGAAGAAACATAGCAAAATTGAACTAGGGTTTCACACATCTATATATATGTGTATGCATAGGCTTAGACGGTTTGTGTGATGCCATATAGATTCTTGGCAAAATTTTTAAGATTAATATCCTTGCTTGGCCGAATTTTGCCACGACCCATTCCCGGGACCATGACCGGCGTACGAAGTGAACTGTCTATGAGAGTCCAACTCATCCCGCACAAGCCTCAAAGATAGAACATTTGCCTAAGAATCATATTCAAAAAAATATTAAAACAAATAAAGCTTTAAACTTTATTTATTAAAACAAAACTTATACAATATTAAGTGTGGAAAATATTTCAAATTAAAAACATTTGAAATGACAGAAATAATAACAAAAACAATAACTAAATCTACAAACACCTGGTGTGGAGCATCTAACAAACCATATAACGAGCTCAATCAGAAGGGCTTTCATCGCCAAATCAACAAATGCCTCACTGAGCAAAAAGTCAACATGTAATAGGAACAAAAATAACAAAGACAAAACAAAGAAAGGGGGTCAATCCCAGTGAAGGACAACACTCCAAAAAGCCTCATATGTGCCTCGCAAAGACTGTTTTGAAAACAGTTCAAAAATACCACATACAGATATATTTAAATATACATATATACACACTACCTACATAGTAGGTTTCAAAGATACCTTTCGAAAACGTTCGCAACCAAAGCAAACAACCTGTACGAAAACGTTGCTGGAACGAAGCAAAATCCTTTTCAGAATATTTTCAAAATAAACCAAAGTTGAGATGCTCTAAAAAAAACAAAGCAAAGTTATTCAAAAAAACCTTTTGTTTACCAAAGATTCCAAGAATTAAAAAAAAAACCTAAAAGCTCTTTAGCTTTACTCGAATTTCAAAAACAAAAGTCAAAAACTCTTTTAAACTTTTATCGAAAACCTCATATCAAAGTTCTAAAATATTTATAGCCTTGCTAGAAATTTCAGAATCAAAGTTTGCCACATAGGCGTCGTAATAATAATAATAATAATAATAATAATAATAATAATAATAATAAAAATAATAATAATAATAATAATAATATATTATTATTATTTTTTTTTTTTTTAAGCCAAAACATATTATGTATATATCAGAGTCAAAATATATATCACGGATAAGGGACCAGAAACTAGCGTGATATGGACTCCGCCAATAATCACGAGGGGTGTGGACCTAACAACAATAGGGATGAGGACTCTGCCTCTATCCGATACCAGATCATATGTCTGATCAGGGCAACATAGCTACTGACAACCCTGGTAGCTGGGTATAACATGCATTGGTATACCAAAAGCTACGTACCCCATAGTATAGCTGTCTCATCTCCAAAATATGTACATAATATAATTAAATCCAAAACCAATCAGTCAAGTGACTGAGCATATCAAAACCAAATAGGGATATATAATATATAACTTATATGTCGAAGTCTAAAAACAAAGTCAATGATTTTCCAAAAAAATTCTCATAATTCATATATATATATATATATATATATGAATATATATTTGTCAGAAACAAAGTCTTTATTTCGAAAAGATATCCGAAAATCCGGACAAATACCCTTTACTAGAAACTTATCAAAATCGCCAAAAATAGGGTACATAAACAAAGCATGCATATCAGAATTTATTTCTAAAATATACTGAAGAAATATAATATAATCAATTTATATTATATTTTCAGAAATAAATTATTTCATAGAAAAACATAGAATCTTTCAAAAACAGAGCATTATTAATATTTTCAAAATATTAATAACTTTTCAAAAACACATTTCGTCTTTCGTCAAAATTCTCCAAAATATTCCAGAAACAGATTTAATTCAACCAAGTCCTCATATAGACAAATTTTAGGATTTTCAATCCCTTAATTATTCTAATTTACATGCTATGGTGATAGCACAACAAAAACGTATAAGTCGAGAAGACACAACATATGTGTCTGAAGTTGCCATCCACTCACCTGGATGCCGAGTTTCCAAACTTCAAATCACTGACCGCCAGTCGATGGCTGGTAGCCTAAAAAACCGAACCGAATTGAAACAAAATATTTTACAAACAAATCAATATGATGACTGTGGCAATGCAGAACACATAAGAAATGCAAATGCAGACTCGGACGCCATCGGCGTCAAAAATCCTATCGCGATTGAAGATCTAAAACTCACGACCCAAAAATCAAAATCCATGTAAAATTACGATTTAGTCCCCGAATTTTGTAAAATTACAGTTTAGTCCCTAAAACCTTAGAAATTAATAATTAATCCCAAAAATTTTAAAATTTAAAATTAAATCCTCCAAATAACTCAATTTATTAATAAAATCTCCATTTTCTCAAAATTGCAAAATTACCAAACATTTTTTAAAATTACAAATCTATATCGTATTTTTATAAAATTACAGATCTAACCTCATGTAAAATATCAGACCCAGTCCTCGAATTATGTCACGACCCGTTTTCGGATCATGACTGGCGTACGAGACGGATCTTCTATAGAGCATGGTCCATCCCACACAAGCCTTTCAAAGCGTCAGAACTCTACCCATTTATTATTTTATCAAAACATTTGAGTAAAACACATTTATACGAAAGCATATATGTAATAAGTATATATATATATGTAAATCAAATACTATAACATAATATTTTACAAAGTAAAATCAAATGCAAGTGTAATGTAATATATATGCGCGAAAAGCTCAAAAGACAAAAGTGAAACCCCATAACCCGGTGCGGAGCCCTATACGAACAGAGTGGCTCGATCAAGGGGCGTGACTAACCAAGATGATGAATGCCTCACTGGACTGGGACGCGAAATGATCGTCGAGACAAAATATCAACCTGTGAAAGAGAAACATGACAAAAACATGGAAAAATGAAGGGATTCAGAACTCAGTGAGGGAAAACACTCCAGATTGCCTTATGCGTGCCTCACAAAGACTGGTTTGAAAATATTTTCAAAATAGCACACACAGTATAACATATATATGTATATATACACACTACATACGTAATACATTTTCAAATAAACGTTTCGAAAATATTTACAAATAAAGAAAACACATGTACTATCAAACGATACTACTAGTATCGAAGTCAAAATCATATAACATAATGTTATAATTTTCAAAGTCAAACAGAGTACAAACGATAAGAGACCTAAGAAAACGTGGTATGGACTCTGCCACTAATCACGAAGTGTCGTTGACTAACCACCAACAATATCAAATCATGTGCTGGATCAGATCACATGGCTACCATCATCCCTAGTAGCTGGGATTTCTCAGAGCAATGGTATACCAAAGGCTACATACCTCATAGTACAGGTTTCTCAAAATCGAAAATCTAATTTATACTAATACATAGTATAAAAATCAAAGCATGCAAAGCAGCATCGAAATCAGATGAGATATATAAAAACATATATATCATTTTTAATTCAAAATCAAATATTGAATATTTAATCACATACTCAGTTTTATTACTTAGCCAATCCTCAGATTAGTTCATTTTCACAAATATGTTTGGCACATCAAAAACATATATAAGAGTTCGAGACACAACCTATGTGTCTGAAACTGTTATCCACTCGCCTGGACAACCAAGCTCTAACAAATCAAACGCCACTGGCTGGCGGCTGTTCCCGCTGACAGGAACACGAAGCTGTACAAATATCACACAGATGTGTCAGAACAAAGTATGCAAACCCTAGTAGTTGTGGCTGTACTGAAATGCATGCACATGCATATGCAGACTCGAACGTACCAACGGTACCCCAAAAACCCAGATCGGTCGAAGATCTAACATTGTCAACCCAAAAATCAGAATCAACGTAAAATTACAGTTTGGTCTTCGACCAATATAAAATTACGTTTTGGACCCTGAACTTTTGTAAAATTACATTTTAGTCCCTAGATCTTGTAAAATTACAAAATAGACCCTCAAATCCCGGGGTATACAAACGACTATTCCAAATAGTCGGATTCCTCAAAAGAGCTCCCGAACTCTCCGAATTTGTAAATTTACTAATTTCCTCAAAATTATAAATATACTCCCAACTTTTCAAAAATTACAAATCTGACTCTCAAGTTCTAAGATTTCAAATATGGACCCAAGTTTTCTAGAAATTACAAATTTAGACATGACTTTTCAGAATTTTTAAAACTAGCTCGGGCATAAACTTATTTTCAAAAATACGTAAATATCGATTCGATCATCAAAAATTGAAACCGAACATACCTATAGATTTATCTCAACCTCAGGAACCTTAATCCATCAACCATTTCCTCAAAGTAACAACAAAATCAACAAAATTTGACTAAACCCGAATCTATCTCTAGCTCATCAAAAATTCACGAAATCACTTGATTCAGAGCTTAAATCATGCTCCTAAAAGTCCCCTCTAACTTATTCTAACTTCCTCTAACATTCATCAACTCAGAATCATCAGAAATCTAGACCTAAGATGCTTTTCGGACATATTTTGCATGTGAAGAATTGATGCTTGAAACTGAGTTTAAATGGAAGAAGAGACATTAATCTTACCTCAGAAACGGATTAGGAACGTTTGGGAAGCAATGTGGGAGAATTCCAATGAGTTGAGAGAGTTTTGAGTGACATTTTGAGAGAAAAATGACGGACTGACGAGTTTCATACGTTTTTAACTGCTACAGATCAAAGGCAACGTACGTCACGTTCAGTGACAATGTACGTTGTGGTGATGCACAATGTACATCGTGATGCATCCAGTAGGTACGGGTTTCGAAGAAAGCACCCCTCAAGGTACGTCATTCTCAGCCAACGTACATTGATCATCCTTGTCCCAGATAACGTACGTCTTACTGCCACAACGTACGTTATGTTTCTTTTTCAGATAACGTACGTCTTTCGAAACGTACTACATACGTTGTTCACTCCCCATCACGCACTTGCCATTTCTCATTTCTCCACATGCATCGACTTCCCTCGAGGTTCGATAACACCTAATCCTCAACAATTACGTCCGGTAATCTTCAAGATCACATCGGACTTAGTCAGCAACCTACAGGAATCCTAATCATAATAGGCGGAATGTTACAGAGAAAAACTCAATTGAGCTGGATAAATGGAATGCAGAAAATGGGGAAAGCAAGCACTTCACTCAAGCGAACATATCCATTATGTGAGTGAATTCATGATTAGGGAATGCATCACATTAATGAAGAGAATTTCAGAGAATAGTGAAGACAGAGGGGGAGGAGAGAGAGAGCAGTGAATCAAGACCAGAGTATATGATTACCGAGTGGTGTTGGAGATCTAGTGGTGAAAGAGAGAGAGCGGTAGTGGCAAAGGTCTAGAGATAGTGGTGATAGAGACCCAATAGTGTGTGTGAGAGAGAAAGCGAGGTGGTGGCAGACAGTGGCGGACCTAATGGGGGTCCGGCATGGTCCCGTGACCCCCCTCGGTTCCGTGGTCTCTTAACATATAATACATGTATATGGTTTATTTATGGTTTATTTATAGTTATTTATAGCTTATTCATGGTTTATGATATGTATTTATAGAATTATATGAGAAATTTACACATTATATATAACATATGGTCTCTATCAACTATAAAGTGCTACTTTATTCTCCGCCGGGCCCCCGCTTGGATTTTTTTCTACGTCTATCACTGGTGGTGGAGATCGTAAAGATGGTGACGATAGAAATCCGATGGTTAGAGGAGGAGAGAGCGGCGGAGGTCGTGGAGATGGTGGCGATGGAGATCTAGTAGTGAGGGAGAGGGAGGCATGGTGGTGGCTAAAGGACATGAAGATGATGGCGGCAGTGGTGAGAGAGCGAGTGAGAGCAAATCTGGTAGAGAGAAAAGAGTAGAAGGGAAAAGAAAGAGGATGAGGGATTATTTATGATGATGGAGATGGTGGTTTGGATTTTTTGAATGGAGAGTATGATTTGGTTTTTTAGCTAGTTTGGAATTTTGGGTGGGTTAGGTTTAGTTCGTTGCTTTGGTTTTGGTTCATTGTTTGACTAATTGTCTACTTCAACAAATCAATATAATATAGAAAAATTGAATATATTTTTATAATAATTTAATGTTGAAAATTTATTATTTTAATATTTTATATTTTAATTATATAATATATTGTAATTTTTATGAACATATTTAATATTTTGGTCAATATTTATTTTTTATTAAAAAATAAATAAATATGAAAATGAATCTCATAAAAATTTCAATATTATTTTTTTATGTTTTATAATTTTTTAATTAAAAACAACTTTTATTATAATTTCAAATATTTATAAAAAAATAGTTATAATTGGTCAGAATAACATCCAAAACTAAAACTAATGTGACAAAATTTTCATACGTCTCTTCAAAAACTAGATTCACTCTCCTATAACATTGCTTTCAATACACGCGCGGTGTTACAATTTGGGGTTAGTAGATTGGTTTTTGAAAGTTGAGTGGGTTAATAGCATGGAAAAAAAATTTAAGGGGCTATAGAGATTTTTGAGCGAAGTTCAGGGGCAAGAAATGGGTTCGGCCTTTTTTTCTTCCCATATTGCATAAAATCTCTTGCTTTCCTGGTGCGACTACAAAGAAGCGCATGTTTGGTGGACTTAATGAGATTCATCAATTTTGATAGTTGGATGAAGAAAAATAAATGTGAGTTATTGAATTAATAAGGAGTACAAGGGAGTATATTTTATCGGTTATAGAATTTTAAAAAATTAAGTAAAAGTAATAAAAATTAAGTAATTTGTTAGTTACTTAATGTTTTTTACTGTTACATAATATTTGAGGTCTTTTACTTAATTATTTTACCATTTACTAAATTTTAACAAATTAAGTAAATGGTAAGAAATTAAGTAACTGACAAAATACTTAATTTTTTTACTTTTACTTAATTTTACAATATTTTACTTAATTTTTTACTTTTTAAAAAATTTTTAAAAATTAAGTAAATCACAAAAATTAAGTAAAAGTTGAGTTACTTAATTTAAGTACTTTTTACTTAATTTCAAATAATTTTACTTAATATGTTTAGCTCTTCCATAACTATACAAAATTAAGTAAAGGTCAAAAATAAATAGTAACAAATAAGTTACTTAATTTAATTAACTTTTACTTAATTTGAGTAACTTTTAGTTAATTTTTATAGTGACAAAATATTTTTAGTCTCTAAATGTAAAAATTAAGTAAAAATTACTCAGATTAAGTAAAGGTTAATTAAATTAAGTAATTTATCCATTACTAATTTTTTTTACCTTTACTTAATTTTTTAAAATTCTGTAACGATGGAGTATACTCCTTATAGATCCAATGGCTCACATTCATTTTTCTTCATCCAATGATCAGAATTAATGCTCCTCATTGAGTTCACTAAATAGGTGTCTCACTGTAGTAGCACCTTAATGTTAGCTACTAATGATTATTGTTATTAATTTTTATAAATTTTAATTAAATTTTTTGTCGGATTGAAGTAACTTTGTTGGTAAACACCTAAAGTTATGATAATAAG